>OY744519.1:179418214-179443214 GCA_963556195.1 Sepiola atlantica
TAACGTACTTTGCTACATAAAAAACTAGAGTAATAGTTTATTTTTGTTTTTTGTTTTCTTTTAAATAAAAACTAACGGACAAACTAAAAAGAAGAAAAAATGCTTGTGGAGTGTCATGATACAAATGAACAATTAAATACAAGTTTAACACTTTTTTTTTAAAATTGAAGTTGTACATTTCTACAACAAATTTTAATAGTAAAACTGTTTTACTACAATTTATTTTATTAATAAAATAATTGTAAAAAAAATCAAGGTTTTTTCTCATAAGAATTTTACTAAATTACTAATGATGAAAACTTGGATTTTTATACTAAAATATTTATTTCTTCCTTCTTAGCAGTTGGCATGTTTTTTTTGTTTTCAAATAAATCTCAAATATAAATTAATTATTAACGTCAAAGAGAAAAATAAAGAAGAAACAACTTCTATTTCCGCTTTTAAAGTGAATAAATAACATTTTCTCATGCAAAATAAAAATCAATTTAATTTCAGATTCTTTTGGATAAATTTATTTCAAAAATTCCTGAAGAAAAACAAATGTATATAATATATTTCTAATAATAAAAAAAAACAGTTTGATTTTATTATGTGTTAATAATTAAACAAATTGTTGAAAACAAATTATTTATTGCCTAAAAACAATTCCAGCCTAAAATATAATTTTGAGGTGGGTATTTTTGGGTAAACACCGGTTCTCAATTTCCAATTTCCGAAATGGTGTTCATGAGCAAGTGGATACTTTCTATTTTACCCGTTTTTAAACTAAATTTGTTGTTGGTGGTGATGATGATAGCTATTACATTTGACATGAAAAAGAAAAGCTCCCCCTGTCATTTTTTTAAATCAAAATTTTTTAAATTTTATTTTTTAAAATCTTCATTAAGTCTTTTTTTCTGTCTTTAATAATAAATGCGAAAAGCACAAAGTAACAATTCCTTTATTCGACCAATCGACGTTCACCGTTTTCGTTTATTCATTTCATTATACAACCAGTTTTTAATGGGGAATTTATTTTCAACCTTATACAAAATCAAATTCCTCGACTTTGAATATCGAAAAGACCATATAAAATAATATTTTTGTTGTTTATTTCCTAATTACTAAAATGTGACTATGTCCATGCACAGTAAATTTCCTCAACATTGGAATATATCAAATAACACCACGACAATCATCTTTTTGTTGTTTTTCTCCAAATTACCAAAATGTTAAATGAAAATGATGCCTTTGTTTTTCTGTAAAGAATACTACAGCTTCATTACTTGCTGCCCGGAATTTTTGCTAGTAGGGTTATAAAATACACTCCATCTGTAGCTAACCTCATCTCCCCTATTCTTTCTTACTTTTTTCTGACCCTTTGACTTCCCCTTTTTAGTATATAGATGTGATATGAAGTTTGGGGCTTATGTCTCAAAACTTTAGCAGATATAGTTTACTTCTATTTCTTCTTTGGACCTTTTCAATTTGCCCATTTTTTCTCTTTTTCTCTCTTCATCTCTCGTTTTTTCCCCTTTTCATCATTCTTGTCTATTTTTCTTGTGTACTTTTCTCTGAACACAATATTAAAACTAATGAACAAAGAGATGCAAAAAATAAGAAATATTAAAAAAAAGTGCTAAGTACATACAAATATGAAAATAAGCAAACTCAAATAAATAAACAAAAGTGTACTGTCACAAAACAAGGATCATCTGGTAAACTTAACGTCCATCCCCCAAAAGTAAAATAAAAAAATAAATAAATAAAAAAAAAAAAAAAATGGGTGAAAGCTCGTGCTGGATTCTGGCCATGTTTTCGAGGGGGGAATAAAAACACAACCATAAAAACGTGTTCACTTGACAGGAACCCTACCAGTTGTGAAAATTTTTTTCTTGCCATCCGACAAATTGACAGGTGGGGGCGAATGGATACGGTAGACAAATGAGAGCTCTGTCACATTCTTTGGAAAGCTACAAGCTGTCATGTTCTGTGCTGGATGACCTTGCTGGCATTTATTTTTTCACTTTCTCATCATGCCATGATCTTACCAACTCCCCCAATACTGGGAGATACGAACCCCACATATTAAGGTCAACGGAGTTGTTAAGGTCAAGCAAATACTTTCACTTCCACTTTAGGCCAGAATTATCTGCCAATCCTTATCTTGTAATTAGCTTTCCTTAGTTAGAACAGATTACAAAAACCACAGATTTATTAAAATAAAAGATGTATTTCAATGTATACTAGAAGAACATCCGTCTCAGGATGGGTAAAATGAATTCCATAGACAGAACAGTTTTGCACCACTTTTATGTCCCCTTACGAAGATTTAAATCAACATATAAAGCTACTAAATCTTATGTCTAAAATCCTTATTCCAATTTTGATCAAAATCTATTACATGATTTTAATTCTAGAAAATGTCTAAAATTTAAGGGGTTTTCAGAAGAAATGAAGGGAATCTTGCTTAATTGCTATATAATGACTATGGATCAAATTTAATGCAAATCTGAAATATTTTAATTTTCAAATGTGAGGTTGTGCTCATTATGCCCCCTAAAAACCCTTTAAAATACTCCAAAGAAACTGAAAGTTGGGGAATATTTATTTATTAATGTCTAATACCTATTATTAAAATTTCACAAAAGTTAGAGATATCTGAATTTTCACAAAGGGCTTTGCCCCTGTAGTAAAAAAGGTAGTCAAAGGCGTCAAGATGAAGAAAGTGTTGTTTTGTACGCATGTGTGTGAACTTGTATGTGAGTGAGTTCGTGAGACTGTATGTATATACTATGTTTAGTATAACTATGACTTCTGTTGTTTGCCGAGATGCCAGTAGTCAAGCGACCAATGCAAGATTTAGTTCACCTGCAATAAGTGTGTAGTAGTCAACAACATTGTGTTGTGACTGACATAAGTTTGTGTGGCAAGTTGATTCTCTGACTGGCGACGTGGTTGTCACTTATGTAGTTAATGTGAGCAGGTGCTTGTCTCCTAGAGGTGACTCTTCCCGATTTGTTGAAGTTTGGAATCGGCAACCAATCAAGATTGACTAATCAGTATTAAATATTTTAACCAATAAACATCAAAAACTTTACAGATATCGTTTTTTGCTGCGAGTTGGACTTCTTTTACTACTATTTCTGGAACAGGGGTTCTGCACCCGTTTGCATAAAATTCAACTAAATATAGTTCACATTACTCTCCCCTACGCCTAACAGCCGTGTTCCAAAATTCATAATGGTCTGTTAATTAGGAGTGAATCTTATACATACAAATATATAAACATATACACATACCCAACTTTATATATATACATATATATATATATATATATATATATATTACAGAAGTTCAGAACAACATTGCTACCGTCGCTTTCAAATCCAAACAAAGTGGACCTATAATTGGTCCACTTTGGTTGGATTTGAAACCGGCAATACCAATGTTGTTCTGATTTTCTATAATACATATATAAATAAATATTACGTTTTTATTTTTTTATTTTATTAATAATCGAGCACTCTGATAGGGTTCTCAGTGTTCTCCCACTATCCTTATATATATATATATATATATATATATATATATACATACATATATATACATATATATATATATATATATACATATATATATATATATGTATATATATAAATTAGATGGAGATACTATTTCAGAAGACGAGGAAAGTTTCTTAAAACAATGACAGGAAGTGTGTGTAGTGATGGATTGGCACGGCTTCCATACTTTTGGAAAATGGTTGATCAGATATCTTGCTATACACAAAGCAAAATCTCAAAGACAAGCTCAGTGTCAGGAATGTGTCACAGTAGACACATGAAGACAATGGAATAAATCATTTTAATCCTAAGACAAAAGATTCCTTAAAGATTAATGGCACTCGAAAGTGGTTCGTGCAATAAATCAAGGAATTTTTGGCTAAGGAAGACAGGTATTTTTAGCATCTTTAACCTCTCTAACCTCTGAATATTGTTAGTTAGTATTATCTATAAAATAATACACTAAAGCAGTTTCATGTCTGTACGTACGTTATCACCCTCCACCTTTTTTTAGAAAGATGTGATCGTCGAAGATGCAATGCAAAAAAAAATTAAATTTTTTTTATTTGATATCGCTGTTGGGTCAAATGTGAAACTTGAACTAAAATATCCTTTCTTGGACTTCGAGCTAGAATCAAAGTGTAGTATCTGTTACATTTAAAGAAGCTACAATAATATTATGGTTTCTGCATATGCGCCATACGTCCATAGAATGGAAATATGTAACAAATTCCTACAAGTGTTTTGAAGATCGAAACCCATAACAAGATATATTCTGACACTACATTAACCAGAATACTTAAATAAGTATGTTTCAGTTTGAGCAAAGGTGACACAATAATATTGTGGGGGTCTGTGTTTACACTGGACATCCATAGAATGGAAATATGTTTAAACACGGCAGAAATGTACAACCGATGAAGGATACAACTGTGGAATTTCCACAGGTCTTGCTAGTTTATATAATAATACCTACGTTATCACCTTTCACACACATTAAATAAATGAGATCGTCCAATCAACAACGATTGCGATTAGTGATTAATCTAGTTTTTTTAAGGTAAAAAATTTCGACTTTACCTACTTTAAAATGAATTGTTCTCAAAATCGAATTCTATCACCCTGTCGATTAAAACAGTACAATTTTTAATAGTGACATTCGTTTTATTGATTTGAAGCCGGTATCTTCAGACAGCCTGATCTTGTAGCACCAGGTGATCGTCTACAGAATCGACTCTTTACCTCAAGTTCCTGACCAAAAATGCACCAAACATTGATGTTATTGTTTTTTTCCTTTCCATTTGCAAAACTCAATCATGTTTTGCAAAGCTAAAAACAAAAACAAAACACCATGAATAAATATTTGAAGATATAAAGAACTTAAAGCATAAAATCTTTTACCAAAATGACCGGATTCGGCATTAAATAACCCAAAAAGGATTGATATGCCATAAAACAAAACAACCAAACCAAACTAAACCAAACCGTAAACTGCAGAAGTACCTGTTGTAGCCATCTTACTTAATATGTAAAATAGTAAATTAAAACATATATATGTCTATGGATATTAAGAATATTTTATTATTGAATAATAATTATTAAGTTTCGATAAGGTCAGCCCTCTGGGAGAAATTAAATTGAAGATTCAAAGTAAGCTACATTGCAAAGTTCTCTCCCTTCACAAGATATCGGAACACTGTTCGAATCTCATTTCTTGTGTTTACATTTAAAAAATACAAGGCATATTTCTCTCACATTTCAAAGCTTAATCGTCACGACAGCCGGATGGTAACAAGCCGGAGTTCATAATACTTAGATCTAGGGTTTGAATCGTCTAACCGGTGGTACAGTTACGTAATTTCTATATCGACAAGTGAAGAAAAAAACACAAAACATATATGTCTATGGATATTAATAAAATTTATTTATTAAATAATAATAATTATATATAATAGCAAATATATGCTCCCCTGTGGTCGCATATATTTGCTAGTTGTTTTATTTAATTGCTTAGTAAAATGTGTTTGGTTTTTTTTTTTTTACAAAAAAAAGAAAAAGAAAATCACCCCATCCTTTATTTTAATAATAAAACACGGAATAATAAAAACATAGTTTTTAAACTAAATTTACTCTGTACGGCGTAAAATGTAAAACAAAAAATCCTAAACTCATAAAAAGATAATAATAAAAAAAGTGTACCTAAAATAAACTCAACAATTAAAAAAATAAAATACAGCGAACACAATTCTAAATTCAGTTATTAAATTGCTCAGTAAAATGTGTTTTTTTTTACAAAAAAATAGAAATTTTTAAATCAATTACTTTTTAAATAAAACAATTTGATTCAATAAATTTGTACTTTAAAACATAATTTCTACTGAGATTAAAAAAAAACACAAAAAACAAACTCAACAAGTTTTAATAAAAAATCAAAGTAAATATATCATTTTTGAGCGACTCATACGATAAATCTCAGAGAATGTGTTGTTTACATGTTATTAATCAAATTACGCACCCCTGTCTTGTGTCCATCTCTTTCTCTCTCTTGAAATAGAACTTTCTGTGCGTTTGAAATACAACGTTATACTTAATAATCAGAGGGCGAGTAACCAAATGTTGGAGGGTTCTATCATATTCCATTACAATCTAATTTAATTACGTAACTCAATTATATAGATTAAAAAACAAACAATGTCTTTAATCAATTCTATTTATAATTTTTATTAAGTTTATTATTATCGATTTGCGAATATTAATTTATTAGAAGCTTTAAAATGAATTATGTAAATTTGAAAGACGCGTGATGTTTGAGGAAGTTTTGGAATGGGTACATATAAGAGCTGATAAGTAGATATAAAAAGAGAGATCAAAACTAATAATATAGTTTTGGTGTTAGACAGACAGATACATAATCTACATTATTAATATATATATATATATATATATATGTCATCATTAATAAAAAATGATGTATCTAGAGTGTATAGTTATCATGGATGTAGGTGATATATTGACGACCTTGTATGCATTAATGATAATGAAGAGTTTGAAAATTAAACTGAACACACGGGAACACAAGCTACATTTCTTGATTTGGATATAAAAATTGAAGATAAAATATTTATCTATAAACTGTTTGATAAAAGAAATTCCTTCCCTTTTCATATCGTGCGTATGCCACATAAAAATAGTACCTGTCCTGTGTATATTTTTTACGGGAGCATTATGTCCGAATTTCTGAGAATTGCTCGTGTTACCTTAAACTTAGTAGATTTTATACCCCCAATGTCTGCCTTAATAGTAAGAATGATTAAACAAAGTGGCGATAAAAATTAAATATTTAGACAATTAAATAAGGCAATTACTCACCATCCTGACACCTTTAAGTCATATCAAATTAATCGAAGTAAATTGATAGAGCAAATACAAAACTATCTAAATAAAAATAATGTAGAATATATATAAACGTATATATATATATATATATATATATATATATATATATAACACATATAGGTTATATAATAAAAAAAATACATGTATATATATATTTTAAATTTTTAAATATTTTTAATATGAAACTAAATATAATAAAGAATAAAAATAGATAAAATTATAAATCACCTAAAAAGTAGTGTAATGGATTCGTCCGAACACTTTAAAATACAGGAAATTTTTTGTAAATAACGGATACATTTTCTTAGACACAGACGAACAACACAGGTAAGGAGGACATTTTTTAATAACAAAATAAGTTAGCAAAACATTTATCTGGAACAAAACTTAGATCTAATATACGGAACGTTTTTATTTTTGTCTTTTAAGGGAAGTGGGGTCTGATCAACTCTGCTGGGAAGCCATGAGATAAAATACTGTTTTGTTTTAAAATTCCCGAAGCAGTTTTTCATAGTAAACAACTGATGATCCCTTAAATAATGTTAAGACTAGCGTAAATTCTTGGAAGCAAACTAATATAGTGACTGTAAAAAGTAAATTGACTTACAAGAAAAGTGATTTTCCACCGAACGACTTAGGACTAAAACAATTTTTTTTTTCTTTTATCATATAGTTTTAAGGGTTGAAAAACTTCCGATATATATATATATATATATATATATATATATATATATATATATATATATATATATATATATATTGTATTAAAGAAGTTTAGAACAACATGGTACCGTCTGTTTCGAATCAACAAGTCATGATCACATAATCGCTCTTATTTTGAATTTCTTTTCAATAATCGAACACTCTGCTGAATTTCTTCCCATTGATCTTACCAAGATATATATCGGACACTTGCTTGCATTCGGACAGCTTTTTGTCTTGTTTTTTTCCCCATAATCTTTATTTTAGTTTTTCAAATTTTTAATCTTGGCCTTTGCCAACTTATCTATCCCAGCAATGATGATGATAAGATGTTGATCTTTGAAAAGCCTGGCTTAAGGAAAAAATTAATTGAATAAATTGCTTTTTTGCGGAATATACCTTGGATTGAGCAACTGAATTGAAAAAAGATCTGCCTCCGTCGCTTTTCTAATTCCTTTTCATCGTTCTACCTATATATATATATATATATATATATATATATATATATATATATATATATATAATTATTATTATACCAAAAGCGAGTTAATCAAAAAAGTTTTTCCTTATTTTTTTAAATATATTTTAATCACACAAGATACATGCTAAAATATTCCTCAGTTTTGGAATGTAGTTATGTGTGGAAAAAGAATCTATCTTAATTGTTCTGATTAGTGTAATTTGTAATTTAATCACCAAGTGTCTGTCGATTACTCACTCTGTTATTTGAGCCCCTCCCCTCTTTTTATTAAGTTTCTCATTCTATGTTGTTTGATCCTTCCCCATGCTTTTTTACAGTTTCTATCGTTTGCATCACCCCCCCCCCCCCACCCGTCTCTCTGTTTATCAGCAGTCTATGGTTATAAAACTAAGTATAAAACAGAAGGTTGAACTCCTCCATTATAAACAACTTAACTGGCATTGCAACTTTACTTTTCCCTCATTCAAACAATCTAACCCGAGCGCAATGGGTGACCCAACGGATTACATCTTTTTCTAATGTATTATAGTTATTATTCCGATTCAGATTAGAGGCCACAGAAGAGTTTCATGTGTCAGTTGGCTGTGCAGAAGCCGGCATTGCAGTGGCCGTTCACCCGGTAGTGGATAATTTCATAATCGATTCAATTTGTCCCGCATGAGAGGGAGGGGGGTAATAATGCAGTTATACAAATGGCCATCCCATGTGCCTCGGCGGTAATCGTCATCGTTGCATTTGTCGCCGTTAAGTTGGAGAGGCAGTTTAACTTGTGGCTGTGGAGATTGCGGAAGATTCGATTGCCAAAGAGAGAGAGAGGAGTGGGGAAGAGGGAGAGAGAGAGAGAGAGAGAAAGAGAGAAGAAACAATGTCAGAGAGAGAGAGAGTTAAAAGGGCGGGAGGAAATTAAAGAGCCTTCATGTGGAAAATGTAATAAATGGTTTGCGGTAGAATAAATACAGCAAGCTTTCGAAAGGGAAAAGAACTAAAACTAAAATAGAATATATATATATATATATATATATATATATATATATATATATATATAACTTCTTATGTAAGATGGTAGGAAAAATCCCAGCAGAGTGCTCAATTAATTGAGAAAATCAGAATTAAGAGCGTAATTTTTATTCATTATTCAAGATCAGAAGGTGTTAACCTCCCGGCTATTTTCAGCTGTTGTTGTCACTTGGTAGAGAAAATGGGAGTTACGGTTAAATACCGTTAGCCCTGTAGTCGAGCACTCTTGGGAAAGATACCAACACCACAGAAAAACCGGTTAGACAGGGATTTACCACTGAAAACCCTGGGAAATAGAAAAACGCACTCTCGGATACTCAACCAAAAATATTCCAACACCTAATAACCAAACATACACCAGGATACTCTGTACTAAGATGGTGGAAAGATGAGATAGAGGGTCCTAAACACAAAACAGAGACAGACGATAAAAAAACACTACAGACTTTAATCTGGTAAATTTCCGCCAAAGGTGGCGGTTTTGGACGGTTTTGAGAAAGACTTACTTAGTATTACCCACAACCTGGAATTTACAAATAAGCCAAACCCTTTCCAGAAGACCTTAGCCGCTGACATAAACAAACTAAGGGAAAATGATGCACTGGTATTCTCCGACAAAACCAAGAACATATATAAAATGATAAGGGAGAGAAAAGCATCACTAACCAGAAGTTAGATCACCGATAAATATCAGCTAGCAAATAGGAATACATATAAGGCCATTAATAATGAAGCCACTGAGATAGCCACTAAATTAAGTGTCGAATACAGAGCAAACTATCTAGCAAAGAGAAAGGTTTTCGTAACCCTAAAAGACCAAAAAAAAAAAAACTTCAGAAATAAGCCCTCCTGAAGACTAATTAACCCAGCTAAAAGTGAATTACGATTAGCAAGTAAATCAATAGTTAAAAATATAGTCAATAAAATTAAAGTTAAAACGAACCTAGGCCTGTGGGATAACACAGGCTCAGTCCTAAATTGGTTTCACAAAATACATGAAAAAAAGACCATCATACTCTCCAGCCATAAATAGGTGCCATTATGTGACACAGAAATTATTGACCCAAATACAAACTGTTTAAACATTAGGGACGAAATTTTTAAAGAATGTGTCCATAGGAGACAGACACTTCTTATAAACTGGACTGACCAGTACACATAAAAAACTTTCGATAATCACCCCCCCCCTACCAAAAACATAACCTCAAAATACAATACCAGATTTGCTCTTATATTCGCACCTTCTTCCTTCCCATTAATACAGTAAACTAAATACCAAACCTTAAAACCAGTAAATTATATCACGAAAATTTATAAAAGATATATTTAAATTTTTTCCGGTTTTTAAGAGAGGAGACTCCTCTCATGGTACTAAAACAGTAGGCTTAAAAACTGTCAAATTCCTAAACAGATTGATTTTGCTTCCTAGATCTCATTCTTAACTCTAAAACAGGCTTAATCACCCACATGAGTAATTATTAACTTCATAAAAAATTGATACTCCATTATAAATTTATATTTTAAATTTTCTTTTTATATTATACCTTAAACATAAAATTAATTACGGTTTGCAGAGTTGCTCCCTTTAGATCGGTTTACCACTAGCATTTACCGACTTACGGAACTTAAACTATTATTTTATGAATTATTTTTGAAATAAAAAAACATTTTCGAATTTAAACTTCAAAATTAATTTCTGAATTTTGTAATTTTTATAAATTGAGCCCTTAACCATATATATATATATATATATATATATATATATATATATATATATATATATATATATATATATATATATATATATATATACATATCTTTCTTTAACACATAATTTAAACAAAACTAATTTAACCTTCAAAAACAAATAATGCCGCAGATAAATACAGCAGTGAGCAAATACAATTATTAAGTTACATTGGATTATTTTGAAATTTGGCAAGAATAAATGAATAAAGACTTGGTCATTGGAATTTAAAATACCATTGTTTACTTATATATATATATATATATATATATATATATATATTAGAAGAATACCGGTCCCAGGACGGGTAAAATCAATCAGTTTTGCACCACTTTTATGTTCCCTTATGCAGATTAAAATCAAGATATAATGGATCAAATTCAATGCAAATCTGATATATTTTAATTTTCAATGGGAGGTTGTGCCCATATTATGCCCCCCCCCTGAAAACCCTTTAAAATACTCCAAAGAAACTAAAATTTGAGGAAATATTTATTAATTGATGTCTAATATCGATTGCTAAAATTTCACAGGTAACTGCATTTTCACAAAGGGCTTCCACCCCTTTTTACTCTCTTTTTATTTCAAACTAAATTAAACAAAATATAGCCCACATTTGTACCTGTTACACCTAGCAGCCGTGTTATAAAATGCACAATGATCGGTCAATTAGTTTAGGAGCGAATCCTGTGCATAATAAATATATAGACATACCTAACTTATATATATATATATATATATATATATATATATGACAGAGACAGAGAGAGAGGTGTTTTATCATTAGAAAACCTCGGCACATGACATTTGGTAGGAATGATCTCTCACATCTGCAGAATGTTAAGATGTCATTCAAGTTTAAACTCTTGCACTAATGAATATAATTGACACACGTTCTTGTTGAATTGTTGATATTAAACAAGTTTGGAGGGCAATTACCCTTGATCGGATGACCCTCAGATGCAGGGCCCTATTTGCAACACTCAATCCAATTGGCTTAAGGCCAATTCAATTCTGGCCGGTGCAAACAACCAGCCTTTTCAGCAATGACCTTCAGTGGCTTCACTTTTACAAAGCGTCTATCAAGCAGTGTTTTCAGAATGACCACTAAATTAGCAGTCTTAAGTGTCTTCTGAATGACTGGTAAGTTATCATTTCTAAGTGTATTTTGAATAACCATTAAGGTATCATTGTTTTCAGAATAACCACTAAATAAGCAGTTTTAAGTGTCTTCTGAATGACTGGTAAGTTATCATTTCTAAGTGTATTTTGAATGACTATTACGGTATCATTCTTAACCATCTTGTGAATGACTGCTAAGTTAGCAGTCTTAAGTGTTTTCAGAATGAACGCTAAGTTATTAGTCTTAAGCATCTTCTGAATGATCATTAATTTAGCAGTCTTCCCCATCATTGTGGTTGCATACACCAGACTAGAGATGATCATGTTCCATACTGTTAATTCTGCATGAATAGACATTCAACCAAATTTGAACTGGAATTTTCTAATATTTGGATTTGCTAAAACACAATGAATCAAGATGATCAGATGATGACAGGAAAAAATCATCAACTGTGGAAACTTCGCTTCGGACAAATAAAATTTTGTGCTTCCAGACAACCTGGATTTTTAAAAAAACCCTCAAAATTTACTTTTATCTGAAATTGCGACAACATTAGAAGAGATAAACAATGTTGCTGTGGTATCATTATAATTTGATTCTCGTTTTTTAATTTTTATGTCTTTAGTTTCTTTCTTTAGAAGCAAAAAAAAAAAAAAATGGAAAACAATTAAAATATTTCAGATTTGCATTGAATTTGATCGATAATCATTACACACCAATCAAGCAAAATTCCCTGAATTTGAATTTCTTCTTAAAACTCAAGCTTCAGCTTCAGTTTCTAGAATCAAAATTATGTAATGGATTTTGATCAAAACTGGAATAAGGATTCTAGACATAAGGTTTTGTTTCATTATATCTTGATCTTAATCTTCATTAGGGGACATGAAAGTGGTGCAAAACTGCTCCATTTGAGCAATTAATTTTACCCGTCCTGGAACAAATATTCCTCAAGTATATATATATATATATATATATATTATTTTTATTAATACAGACATGTACAAAATCTGCGACACTGGCATGCTGATGTTATCGATCCACAGCTATTATAAACTGAGATCTCATCAGGAAGAGTTAGAATCCGATCTTTACCTCAGATCATATTTGAGAAGCATACCTCAGTTTATAATAGCTGTTGATCATTCACATCGACATGTCAGTGTCGCAGATTTTGTACATGTCTGTATAAATAAAGATAATCATATTTATAAAAGCTCTATTTGATATTGAGAACTTTTTATAAGCCTGGTTGAAATTCTTTGGATTCCTATCCTGTGGATGTTTACCATACCTGGATTATTATACATACACACACACACACACTATATATATATATATATATATATATATATATATATATATATGAGTATGAGAGAGACGGAGACAATAGAAAAAGCAGATTCCAATGACAATATCTATTTTTCAGAAAAGGGATTTGCTGTAACAGTTGTTTCTTCAATTATCAAGACAATCAAGGTTTTCAACCATATCTTGAATTTTCTAGATCTATTATTCACCAGAAAAATCAGAAACTTTAGAAAATATTCTTTAGATCGATTTTTTCAAGAAACGGCTGTTAAAATGAATTGCTTTGCTGGAAAATAAAGATAACGTCGTTTGAATCTACTTTTTCTATTGTCTATTTATAAAAGCTCTGGAATTATAAATTAATATCTATTGAGCTTAAACACTGAACGTTTGACTATATATATATATATATATATATATATATATATATATATATATATATTTTTCACTTAGAAGATAGTTTATTCAGTGAAGACCGGGATTAGGCCAATAAAAATAAGCTCGATGATACTCATTTACAGGGTACAGAGCATATATATGATTTAAAATGGTAGCTCACAATATTTTCTCAGTACTGTTGCTGCTAAGTAAAACAGCAAACAAGATTGGTCCCAAATGCATTAAAAAAACAAAACAAGAAACAATGTGCTAGAATACCTCGTCGGGCGGCACAACGATGAAAAAGCATACCCCCCCCCCAGACGAAAACAAAGCATTCAAAATACAGATCACAAGTTTACCACACCAATCTACTCATAGTGTGGTCATTCCACATCAATTCCCTCAGAAGAAAACACACCATAAATGTCCGTTTGAAATGCATGTGGTCGTGCGAACCCTTTTCATAGGGCCGACTCGTTCCCATTCAAGACAGAACCATATATATATATATATATATATATATATATATATATATATATATATATATATATAAATAAAAAAAAAATTTATTAATTAATTTTTATGTACATAAAAGTACATAAACATTAATTAATAAATATATATATATAATTAAAATAATGACACGTCTTATCAAAGGCGACTTAATGCAATATTCTGCATACTCTTTACTGCCTCGGAAGTAGAAAAATACAAAAAACAACGCTGTTCCTATCGTCAGTAAAAACAATAACAAACTACGTAAGTTTTATATATATATATATATATATATATATATATATATATAGTGTATACCTAGTGCCAGTAGAAAAATAAACCAGAGCGCCCAAATGTAATGCGAGAGCTGTTACCATTCAATGGAACCATAATTGTATAGTATGTAAATAAAACGCCCGGCTTTTTGGCTAAGATCAAAGTGTAGTATCTGTTCCGATGGATACTGCACGCCTGTTCTGTGCAGTTTTAGGAGGTCCACCCTCCCAGGCTTCGCCTCCCCTCTTTGGGGAGGAGTAAGTTTATTGCTTACTGTCTGAGGCGCCCCTACCGGGGAATGCCGACGGGGCTGCCCAGGCAATTTTTAAATGGCCAGAGTGCTCACCTCTCGAGCGCTGGCTTTTAACCCCACTTGCTCGACCCGATCTTGGGTCACATCTTACTTGTGGGAGTAAGATAAAACTGGCCTTGTGCCTAACTCCGCGAGGAGTAAATAAACATGTAGGTATGTATAAATATGTACACATGTGGGTAGGTATACAACATCAATAAAAGTATGCATCAAAGATTCGATCATTATGAAGTAGAAGCCAATAAGCGATTGGATTGAGAAAGTGTTTCGCTGATTCATCTAAAGATGTAGAATATAATGAAAAAGTCTTGAAGATGATGACGAAAAGAAAGACAAAAAATAGATTGAGTGTGTGTGGGGAGGGGGGGGGGAGAGAGAAAGAGATACCTAAATGTGTGAAAATAGAAAACGAGTGAGTGAGAGTAAGAAAAAAATGTAGAAAGCGAGAGAGAGAGGGGGAGAAAGAAATAAAAATGTAGAGAGGGAGGGGGAGAAAGAAATAAAAATGTAGAGAGAGAGAGAGAGAGAGAGAGAGAGAGAGAGAGAGAGAGAGAGAGAATAATGTGGAAATAGAAAGCGTGTGAATGCGAGTAAAAGAAAACTGGAGAGAAAGAGAAAGTTAGAGAGAGAAAGGTAAAGAAAAATGTAGAAAGCGAGAGAGAAATGTAGAGAGAAGGTGACAGAGAGAGAGAGAGAAAGAGAGGGGGGAAGATAGAGAGAGAGAGAGGGAAAGATAGAGAGAGAGAGATGGTAAAGATAGAGAGAGAGAGAGGGATAGAGAGAGAGAGGGAAAGATAGAGAGAGAGAGGGAAAGATAGAGAGAGTGAGAGAGAGAGAGAGAGAGAGGGAGGGAAAGATAGAGAGAGAGAGAGAGGGAAAGATAGAGAGAGGGGGGATGATATTAGAAGAAAGATGAAGAAATGCTAATAGAAAATATTCAGTGTGACAGTCGGACAGATCTAAATGACTGCACCGTCATAATCCTGGAGCCTCGGACATTGCACGTTATTGGTTAACACCAACACAACATAATCAGCAGATGCGGAAGAAAATCAATACCAAAAAGTCGGGAGGGGTGGGGGGGACAAGGGCGTTACTGGACACACTCGGAACACGTGGGCACCGTTTGGGTGGGGTCGGTACATACATCCTCAAGTGCCGTGCTCGAACTCCCCTTATTGTCACCACGAGCAGAGCCGACATCTTCTTTTCACCGTTTTAATTCAGCCAGACTCTGGTTCTGCGTCCATTCATATTGATTCGCTGTAAAAAACCGAATTGGATTAGATCGTCAGGCAGAAAGGAGACTTAAGTCGAATGATGATGAATGAGGGTCGGTGACAAGCCGGATGTTGTTGTGCGCACACGGATACGGAGATGACGACGGCTCATAATAATTTATAATAGGGGTTTCTTGTTACGTATAATTGATGAGGAAGGGGGACAAATTGGAGAGATGGGGGGGGGGGTATTTCCGGATTTTAAAAATTTATTTTTTGTAATTGTATTTTCATTTTTACTTTTTTGTTTGGAAATTTAGAAAATGAAGATTCATTCTCCATTCTATAATAAAGAATACTAATATCTCTATTTATAAATATATGCTCTTATATGCATAATTGAGCACTCTGCTCATTTCTCATATAACCCAAAACACAACATTATACGATATATCTATTTATATAAAGTTACATATGTGTATATGTTTGTATCTACAGGATTAACTCCTAAACTAATTAACCGATCACAAATTCAAGGCATAAAGGTGGGAATTGTGGGTTATATTTAGTTTAATTTAGTTTTACAAAGGGGGTAAAGAGGTGGTTAAGGCGCTGGGAAAATTCAAATATTTTTTATTAAATTTTAACAATAGGTATTAGACATCAATAAGTAAATACTTCCCAAATTTAAGTTTTTGGGAGTATTTTAAAGGGGTTTAGGGGGGGGGCATAATATGGGCTCAAACTCTCATTTGAAAATTAAAATATTTCAGATTTTCATTGAATTTGTTTCATAGTCATTAGACATCAATTAAGAAAAATTCCCTGAATTTTAATTTTTTCTTCAGACTCTTTTAGCTTAAGCCTTAAATTTCAGACATTTTCTAGAATCAAAATTATGTAATAGATTTTGATCAAAATTGGAATAAGGATGCTAAACATAAGGTTTAGAAGCATGATATCTTGATTTTAATCTTCATAAGAGGACATAAATATGGAGGAAAAAAACGAGAAAAATGGTGACACTGTATAGAGTAATGTACAGAAATCAGTGTCTACGAAGGCTGTATTTGCCCAGAGGAGCAGGAGGGTCTCGCAGAAATTGACCATCAACATTGAGCCATTATTGTGAGCACCGGCCAATATCTGATGAACTCCCAGAACCCAAATGTTATGATGGCACATCAACATCAAGAAACAAGAGCCAGTAGAACAACCTCCACCACAAAACTGGACAAACATTTTGGACAAGGCGGTCTTACGAATGAGACAGAAGCACAAAACAAGCTTGCTATGGAAATAGCCCAAAACAGCTGCCAGAAATACACCAAGACCTTCCATTACAGAAAACTGGAAGAGTGGGCCAACCAACAACGTGCCAAATATTTTCTGGATGAACTATCCCAGGAATATATAGATAAAGAAGGCTCTATAGACTGGCTCAAAAAAGGATCGCTCCACTATGATCAGGAGAGGATGATAATGGCTGCCCAAGATCAAGGCTTGATGACCAATGCTTTTAAGAAGATGAGTGGTTTCAGCAACGACAACAAGTGCAGGTTCTGCCACACAGAAGTAGAGAGTGTGAGTCACCTGACATCCAATTGTAAGGTTCTACTGGTGGGGGGGGGGGGCTACTATACAATGTGACACAATGGAGTGTAAATATCTCCACTAAACCATCTGTAAAAAGTTGAATATCCAGTGTAGCAGCAAATCCTGGGAACATATACCAGAAAGAACTGTTGGAAATAATAAATCATACACCATCAACTATGACTATGCAATTCCTACAGCTACATACCTACAAAACAGAGCTGTTAAACCTGGCATAGTGATATGAGACAAGAGGGAGAAAGTAGCAACCCTAGTTGAAGTCAGTGTCTCTAATGATGCTGGCTTAAACAGAGCTGAGAGGGAGAAATTAACGAAATACCAAGGTCTTATGTACAACATGAAAACAAACTACAATATTAGAAAGATCTCCATCATTCCAGTAATCATAGGATCTACTGGGCTCATGAGCAAGAATTTCAAAAACTACCTGGCGAATATACCAGGTGAACCAAGTGCAAGAGAGATCCAAACAATTCCACTTAAGGGAACGGTTAGAATCCTAAAACGATCTCTCGGTTGGAGTCTCTGAAATAGTGAGTTGGAGTAATTATAGGAGCAACCGGGCGCATGAAAAATAAATTTAAAAAACTACCTGGCGAATATACCCGGTGAACCAAGTGCAAGAGAGATATTTTTAAAATGTTAAAAAAATTTCTCAGTTGGAGTCTTTGAAACAGCGGGCGAATGTCTGGCATCTGGTAAGATGCCCCATCCCCAGCAAAAACAAAAAGATAAGAAAATTGAAAAAAGTGAAAAGCTTCTGTTCAGGGAATTAATTTGACCTATTCTAAGATGGGTATTCTTCTAGTATATATATATATATATATATATATATATATATATATATATATATATATATATATATATAGTTAAATTATTCTCGATAATTCAGTAGTTATTCCTACAATATATCTCTTTATATGATAATGTAGTGATTTGCAATCAACTTTTTACTGTAATCAGCACTATTTTTGCAAAGAAAACAGCTTTAATATTTATTTTGCTTTTTCAATTATAACTGGATATTTAATATCTCTGAAACGATTGTAATCCAACCTAATTGTATTAAAAATAATATGATAATTTTGAATTTGTTTGTTTATGGTTTGAAATTGAGTTTTTCTGATTGATTGTTTGGTTCTTTTGTTTTATGGCATATCAACCCTTTTCGGGTTATTTAATGCTGAATCAGGTAATTTTGATAAACAATTTTATGCTTCAAGTACTTTATATCTTCAAATATTTATTCATGCGTTTAGTTTGGTTGTTTTGTAGAGAAAATTTTTGTTTGTTTTTAGCTTTGCAGAACATGATTGAGTTTTGGGAAAGGAAAAAAAAATCAATAACATTAATGTTTGATGCATTTTAAGTCAGGAAGCCGGTATCTTCAGACAGCCTGATTTAGTAATACCAGGGATTTTTTCTGAAACAATATATATATATATATATATATATATGATAAAGAAAGGAAGAAAGTGTTCCGATGTAATGGAAATTGAAAACGGAAAACTAAAAAATATTATTTATGTATTCATTAACGTTTCGTTTTTATTGTTAGACTTCCTCAGGATGATTTGTCTTGTACTTGTGTGATATTTTCTTCAGACAAATCATTCTGAAGAAGTCTTACAATAAAGACGAAACGTTAATGAATACATAAATAATATTTTTTGGTTTTTCTTATTCAATTTATATATATATATATATATATATATATATATATATATATATATATATAGTTAGTTTTAGTGTATGCGTGCTTTAATTTACATGTCGTTTCTATAGACATCATGTATTATAACTAACCGGATATTAGGATTCGCACATCTCGAATCGGTAAATTTATGTTACGGTTCTAGTCGAAAATAAATAAGTAAAAATGTTATTTAAAATTCAACACCTATCTGATTTGAATCAGTTTTTGTGTTGTTATGAGCTGATTCAGTTTCAGAAACACCTTTGTCTTATTCCATTAAATGCAGCCGTAAAGACGACGTTGGCATAAAGAGGTTTGACTATACATGGCTCTGACCGAAATATATCTGCAAATGTGTAACCAAAACATGTTTGTAAAATAAAGTTTTATACCTAATAAACAGCTCTATCTATTATTGAGCACTTTTGTATAAACACAGTAAGGATTCTCTGGATTTTTACCCCGTGGATGTAAACTTACCTGGATCACTATATATAAGAAAGAAAGGAAGAGATAAGGACAAAGAGAAGAGGAAGAAGAGATTTACAATGACTTACTTATTGAGATCCAATCGGATCTTATACTTCTTTCCAAATAGTTCCAGCTGGATCGTGACACACCTGTGATGTTCAAATGTACCCTGTAACGAGATAAAATAGATAACGAGGTTAATTACCATTCGATCTTCCTGTTATGTTTTTAATGACAGAGAAACTGTATGGCCCCCCCCCCCTCCGTGTGTGCATGTGGAAAGGGCAGCACAAAACATTTTTTTCCCCTAAACAACTCCAATCAGTTTCAAATAAGAAAATAAAAATTAAGAGAAAGCCACCGAGTGCGCATGTGGGGAAGGGGAAAGAGACAGGAAGTCATTCTTTTATGAAACAAAAGTCATCTTACTCCCCTATCCCTCTTGAATCGTTTAAAGTCTTAATCTTAATGGCAAACTTAACATTTTCTAGTTTTCAGAGAGAACTGTCATAAGGAAAAGAAAGGCAAAGCAAGATGGAAATAGAAAGAGGAGGATAAAAAAACAAAAAAAAGAGAGAGGAAAATAAAGCATCAGAGATGAAGAAAGAAAAAGCGGGAAAGAGAAATAAAATCCAACCAAATAGTTATGAAAAAAGGAGGTAAACCTCCAGCGATTTGGCAAAAATCAGCTTTTTCTTACTTAAAAAGCAGAGTTTGACCCAGAAGTGTGGAACTCGCATCCATGAGATGCTCTAGCGATTTAAGCGGAAATCTGCTTTTTCTGGATTCCACTAAAAAACGGAGAAATCCCATCCCTGCTAAACCCCCTTTTTTCACATAGCACTTGAATGATAAGTTCAAGTATTGCATGAAGATACATTTTATTATCTTGATTATATATATATATATAAATATATATACACAGGGTGAGCCAAAAGTAGGTGGCCAGTAAAAAACATTTGTTTGTTGAAGCGTAAGAGGCAGACTTCAAAGCTGTGTAAATCAAGAAGGAAAATGTTTTTTACTGTCCACCTACTTTTGGCTCACCCTGTATATATATATTATATATATATATTAGATTTTTGAATGTGAGATGATATAATTATTTCTACAATCAGACAACTCCGCAGCCCACAACCTATGAAAAAAACAAACCAGAATTCCTAGACTCGAGTTTCGCCCTCTTTTACGTCATCCAACAAGCTAACCAAGCTTAATATCAAGCTTGGTTACCTTGTTGGATGACATCGTCCTAGCGAGTATAAAATCGTACTTGTGAGACATCGGCCTGGGTTCTAAGTAGTTGGATGACTACACCCCTTGTTGAGAAGAGTAGGTATATTCCACAGTCGGCCTTCGCCGCGGTTTGTTTAATCTGTGTAAATCACTAGACATTCTTGTATGTGGCGAGGTAGCTCAGTGGCAGAGTACTCGCTTAACATGCAAGTGACTCGGGTTTCGAATCCTGAGTTCGGATGGGTTCTACTGATGAGCCCAAAGGACGGCAAAACTCGAGTCTAGGACTTCTGGTTTGTTTCTTTCATAGGTTGTCGGCTGCGGCGTTGTCTGATTGTGGAAATAATTATATATAAATATATATATATTATTTGTAATCAAACTTTCAAAGTTTAAGCTCAATAGATAATAATTTATAATTCTAGTACATTTATAAATAGACAATAGAAAAGCAGATTCCAGCAATTATATCTTTATTTACCAGTAAACAAATTCATTTTTACGGCCGTTTCATCGTTTTTTTTCTGACGAATCATTGTCATGGAAAATTCAGGATAAGTTTGAATACGTTGTTTGTCTGGATAGATAATGAAACGGCCGTAAAAATAAATCTCTTTACTGGTAAATAAAAATACTGCATATAGTTTACGCAATGTGTAGAAAAAACAATGAAAAAATATCATTTTTGAAAACACAAAAAGATGAATAAAAACTTCTAAGCGGCTGATACCAAAACGAAGAAGCTGAAAGAGTATGGAAAAGAAATCGGTCCTTACATGATGTCGTATTCGATGTTGTCTCGTATTAATGCCAACGACAGTGTTATGTCGCAGCTGTTGCGGATAGACGATCTGGTAAGGCTTCGGGATACTGTTTAAGATCATGCGATTAAATTCAAATTGTTTAAGGTAGTCATTCATATCCTGGGAGAGGCCACCTGAAAACAAACAAAAGAGATAATTAGTTTAGCGGAAAAAACTTGTTTTTCATGATTTTGTGTGCAAGAAGTGTAAGACAATGGAGATGGATGAGAGCTCAGATGTGGAGAAAGTATATTTGGATGACGAGGCTATTGAGGTTGTCCAGAAGTTTTGTTTATTTTGGTGATATCATTGAAGCGCAAGGAGAAGTTGGTATTGGTGTGATTGCAAGAGTTAGGAGTGTGTGGAGTAAGACCAGAGAACTGGCAGAGAATTACCACTGCTGACCAACAGAAGAGTCTACCAGGCATGTGTGCGCAGTGTGATGATATATGGATGTGAAACTGGTTCAGCGAAGATTGAAGACCTATGTTGCATGGAGAGAAATGATATGAGAATGATATAATGGATGTGTAATGTGAGTCCTTAGAGAAAGATTAAATCTGGACAGTATAGGGAGATGTGTGCATATCAGAAAGAATACAAGGCGTATTTCTCTCGCATTTCAAAGCGTTGGCCGATTGGTTACGAGACTAGGGTTCATAATACTTGGATCTGGGGTTCGAATTGTCCGACCAGTGTTACGGTTACGTAATTCCATACTGACGAGCATAAAATAAAACAACGCAAAACAGTTATATGTCTATGGATATAAAAATATTTATTTATTAATAATATATATATATATATATATATATATATATATATATGTGTGTGGGGGGGAGGATTTCGAAAAGCCGTCCAACACATGCTAGCATGTAAAGCAGACGTTAAACCGAATATGATGATGATGATGATGATGATGATGATGATGATTGAAATACTTGTTTTAGTTCAAATAACCATCTTATACAGCAATAATAGTAAACGCAAAAATTTTTAACAATATTTCTCATTGGATTCTCACCATTTTCACAAGAGACGCCCAAATAAAACCATGAATAATGCACAAAGAAAACTTAGAGCCACATGACTCATAAAACTTTTTTCAAAATTCCAAATTGTAGCCTACATATCTCAATCGAATATCATAAAATATAGCAGGAAGGTGAAAATGCATCTTTTAATAATACCAGAGTTGCGGACTCGGAAGGTATAAGGTTCAACTCTGACAATTCCCCAAAGATTAAACTCTGACTCCTTCTGAAACCTCTGATCTCGCAACCCTGAATAATGCATTAAAAAATCTCAACTTCAGGTGAATTTAAAATTTTTTTTTTATTAAGGTCCCACTCTGACAATTCCCCCAAAAATAGACGCCGACTCCTAAAACGCTAAAATATCCGACCCTGACTCCTTATTTTAAAGTCTTCCAATATTCTAAATCTCTGTTGATTTTTCTGAGATTGAAAAATCAGACCCTGACTCCTAATATTCTTACGAGCCAGACTCTGACTCCTTCTGAAGCCTCTGATCTCGCAACCCTGAATAATGCATTAAAAAATCTCAACTTCAGGTGAATTTTTTTTTATTTACTAATGGGTCACTGCATATTAAGGTTTGGGAGCCACTTGAGGATAAGAGTTAAAGAGATTGTCAGTTGGACGATGAACGTCACCACAAGAGGATTGGAAACAACCGGTGGAATGGACAGAATTTGATTATCCAAGAGGACGGCTCAACAAGTCAATTGAGAAGCAGTCTCGTGGTATTTTGTTTCGCAGATAGGATGTTCTAGGAAAGAAACTTTGTTCATGGAAGATCTGTTTGGTTTTTGCTACAGAGAGAAAGAAAAAAAAAGTTATTTGCTGTGATTGTAGCTAAACGAGTTCTTGCTGTGAATGTTTTACAGTGGGAGAGACTAGTAACATCTCTTTTGTGTGAAAGAGGTTGCAGGGAAGAGAAGAGATCATCTCCCACTAGATTGCAAAGTCGATTTTGTACTCTGTCAAGGCAAGAAAGTGTGCTACAAGCAGCAACTCCAGAGATATAACAGCAGTACCTCCCCATCTTAGGAAGGATCTGGCTCTTATACAGGTAAAGGATGTATAGTATCTTATTGGAAAAGAATCTATCCCGTTGAGTTAACCATTGAGCTTGGATCAGACTGTTTGAATCAGGAAAAAATAGGTTTTCAAAGCCAGTTAAATTTTAAAAAATACAAAAAGACACAATCCAAAATTAGTCTTTTTCTGCTCGCTATATCTCTTTTTCGCTCCAGTTACGGGTTAGATAGTAGTACTACTAGTGGTGATATTAAGCCAGTTGAATTTAAAAAAAAATAATAAAGACAAAATCCAAAAAAATTGTCTTTCTTTCTCCCTTTCTCTCCTCTTCTCTCTCCTTCTCTTTCTCTCTAGCTATCGGATTAAATAGTATTACTCTCGTGGTGATATTTTCTTTTTTTATAATGGACTATTCCAATCGAGTTTTATAATTAGTTTTATAACCTTTGACTGTTAATGAACAAAGAAAGAGAGTGAGTGATGGAAACGAGACTGATAGACATCGTATAACATAATAGTGGATAGGGTGGGGTAAAACAACATACAATGAGAAAGGGTGAGAGTGATAGACAGAAAATCAGTAAGAGATAGGTCACTTGGTGAGTTAATTGCAAATTACGGCCAAGTAGAACAATTAAAATGGAATTTTTTTTTCAAACATAACATAACTCAATCTCAAACCTAAAGAATAGTTTAGCATGTATTTTATGTGATAAAAATATACAGGAAAAAAGATTAGACTTTTTTATTTAATTAATTAAAATTTTTGTTCCAATCCAAAGTGCCCCTTTTCTTGGGGTGGGGTGGGGGTCTGGATTTTCCCTACGTTAAAAATCGACCATGTGTTTAATTCTGCCCCCAAGTAAGTAAATACCTATATTAATCTAGCTCCTAATTAACAGTAGTCCCTTACGTCCAAGTGGCAATGTGCCTTTTTGGGGTGAATGAAAGTTAAAAGAAAAACAAACAAACTAGGAACAATTCATTTGAGAATCTCAAGAATAGATGTCGGTTACTTTGGCCACCAATCCAATAGTCTACTGAAAACTAGAACAGAAGTGATAGGACACATAGAAGTGAATCTGACACATGTTTTATACAATGGAGAAT
>OY744519.1:179448214-179493214 GCA_963556195.1 Sepiola atlantica
GTCTATCTGGTCATCCTGGATTTAGGAGAAAATCCAACTCCCACGACAAAAAAGAAAATGATTGTACCTACAACTACATCTTAATCTTTGAAATACTCACACACACACACACCACATATTTCACATTTTATCCTCTATGTTTTCTTCAGATCAGTCACCTTGATAAAGTCTTTGAACAATAAAGACGAAACGTCAATGAACACTTTTCGGTTTTACTTTTTTCATTTTTCATATATATTATTTATAGCGTTTTTCTTGTTTCTGTGAATTTAACGTTTGTTTTCTTGTTTTTTTTATTGAATGAAATCTAAAAGATTGTGAAACGGCAAAAATTGTTTTTGCATGCGTACGCTAATTTGATTAGTTTTCATAATCTCTGCCAGTAAGCTCAGTTGGTATGGTTAAAGACTGGAGACGTCAATTTGGCGGTTTCGATTCCCAGTCTAGGCGTCAAATTTCTTTATTGTTCATTTATGTATTATTTACTCTATAATACGTGGCCCAATGTATTTTTATGTTTACAAAAATTCTGACCAACAGACAGACAAAGTGTCCGTTATATTATTAGTATAAAAATATAAAGAATTCGATTAAAAAAAAAAAAATGGTACATAATGTGAACAGAGCTGTGGAGTTGTTCGACTCTGACTCCTGAAATTTTAAAAGGTACGACTCCACCTCATAACTCCGAAAGCAATGAATTTACTTTGGCTAAGATCAAAGTGTAGTATCTGTTCCGATGGATACTGCACCCCATAGACTGGTATTGTCTTGGCTTTCGGGGCTTGATTTACGCCGGTCTATGGGTCTGTCTTGTGCAGTTCTAGGAGGTTCACCCTCCCAGGCTTCGCCTCCCCTCTTTGGGGAGGAGTAAGTTTATTGCTTACTGCCTGAGGTGGCCCTACCGGGGAATGCCGACGAGGCTGCCCAGGCAATTTTTAAACCCCACTTTCCCGACCCGACCTTGGGTCACATCTTACTTGTGGGAGTAAGATAAAAACTGGCCTTGTGCCTAACTCCTGGAGAGGAGTAAATCAATACTCTTACTCTGTGAGACTCCGATTGTAGACGGCATAATTACGTTGACACACCGGTTCTCGTTAGATCACCGAAATTAAGTGACATTGAGCCTGGTCAGTGCTAGATGAGTGACGATTTGGGAATAACAGGTGCTGTATGTGAGAAGATGGCAACACCTCCCTGCAAAACACTAATGTTGTCAAAAAATCATCTATCCTGATCGGGATACACATGCGACTGGGGGCCCGCTTATGAATGTAACATCCCCTAGAAACTTCCACAACGAAAAACAATGCAAATGATGATAATACCCCCTCCTGAAATTCAAAAAGCTAAAATTATTTTATTTTTTAAATTATTTTCATTTTTTGTCTTTGTGTCTTATGCCGAGGTCAGACGTTTCATGAATGACTTCCAACTTCTCCTGTCTTAAACAGATTACCATGTAGCGTTGGCCATCAACATCAATGTGATACACTTTCGGATGAGTGATGTGGCCGTACCAGTTGAGACATTGTTGTGCAACGCAATTTCTCCTAGAAGACTGAGACTGGCAATTTTCTCCATCTGATGCGCTGCAGCCAGGCTCGTGTCGTTTTGACGTTTCGTCATCAATCATGTCTAGCACCATACACAAGTACAAGTCAAACGTGTGTTGTACGCTGCCACCTTTGCAGACGATGAGATCCCTGCATTTTGTAAAATTGTCGACAGCTGTCTGAAGACTCTCCATGCGGTGGAACTACGTCGTTTTATAGTCATGTCAGTTCGTCCACTGAATCAATGGTGTTGCCTAGGTACGTGAATTTATTGACTCTTTCGATATTTGCAACAATTTTCTGTTTCCACATCAATTTTCAGAACCATATCTTATTCTGATCCACCCTATTGCGTCATTTCATGGACTCTTTTCGATACTATGAATTTGTGATGGTAACAAAGAGGATCGCGATGTCCAATCCAAAAGCAGTCTCTGGCAACCCATTACTTCTGTACTTTCTGTAAATACATACTCGTGTTAACTCTATCTCCTTGTTGTCTTATTTCTTTTCGGCCCTTTAAGGCCACGGCGATATATATTTGGAATTTCTTTAAATAAATATTCTATCATGATTATATACCGTATCATGAATTACATACATTGTGTATACATCATATTTAAAAAAAAAAAAAAAAAAATGAAAAAAAAAAACGAAAACAAAAAAATACGTATTGTTGCCCCCCTTTTAAGTTGGCCATGATGGAACGCAGGAATGTTTGTATGGCATTCCCACACCAACCAACACCTTCTTTATACAAAAACAATTTTTCTTTACCCCCCCCAACAACAAACCAAAACAGTGTTGCACATGTCTCTATGCAGCTTCCGCGTTCCATTTTGATCCTGCCGACAAGCCTCCCACCTGTAAACTTTCCTCTCACCCAGCCCCGTTCTGCCCTTAAAAGGAAATAAAAATGAATAATAATAATCCCCGGAGGAAAAGAAGAAGAAAAAAAATTCATCGGATATCAAGTGTGAGTCGTCAAACGAAGAAGCCGTAAAGGATATTGTATTGAGTAAAGGTATGCAATCGTATTAGTCAAAGTTTGTGCAATGGGAGGAGGCGGTGGTGTGTACGGATGTTTAGAATTTGGAAGGAAACTGCGTGTAACTGTACGAGTTAGATGATTAGCAGAAGTGTCTACGGATGCACACATGCGACATGATTCATCATGTTCCTTTTACATTAGAGAGATGCGTGCGTGAGTCTGTAACTTTGTTGAGTATAGAAAAGTGGTTCTCAACCAGAGGGGAATTTCAGGGAGGGAGGGGGGGGGGGCTTGGCACCACAAATTAGCAGATACATGCTGGACCATTTTGAGTCAGACATTTTTTGAAAAGGGGGGGGATATCCTTCTGATACATGACGAAAAGGGTTAACGGGCTAAAAAAGATTGAGAACAACTGGTATAGAAAGAAAGATTATTTAACGTAGGATTAACTACTTCATATATGAGCGTGTGACTCTCGTATGTTATAGTGCGGGGTGGGTGGGTGGGTGAATAACGTTTTTCACTTAGCGTAAAGTGTTACTCTTCTACAGTAAACGCGTGTATACCCTCAGTTAAGAATGACAGGAAAAAAATTATGCTCCGTTAGTGTTTGCACTAATATTTATATAAAATAACGTCTTGATTAGTGAAGTTAAAAAATGAAATAAGAAAGAAAATTTCTCAAGCTGGAAAGTTTTTAAAAAAAGAAAAAAGAAAGAAAAATATATCAATCGATATAGAAAGAAGAAAGGAAACAGAAAGAAAGAAAGAAAACGTCTCATTATGGAAATAGATTTAATGATTTCTTTCCGAATTCATTTTAGACGACGGGAAGGGGTGATCTGACTTGATATTTGTTTTCTAAACACGTGTATTGAATTCATCTGGCAGTTTTTTTTACTCGCTTACGTTTGTGTGACGGGACGAATATATATATATATATATATATATATATATATATATATATATATATATATATATAATTATTATTATTAATAAATAAATATTTTTATATCCTTATATATGTTTTTCAATTTTTATTTTAGGTTCGTCGGTATGGAATTATGCCAGTCAGACAATTCGAACCCTGGATTCAAGTATTATGAACCTTTGTCTCATAACCATTCGGCCAACGCAACGATGATGCTTTGAAATTCGAGAGAAATACGCCTTGTACCCTTTCAATGTAAACACAAGGAGTGTGATTCTAAAGAGAGTTCCGATCTCCCAAGTTAGAGAACCTTGCAACGTGGCTAATTTATGAATCACTATTGTATTCAATACGATTGTGATTCATAAAACATAATATGGTTCTTTGGAGCTTGTTTATGATTAAAAATTGTTTTTTTTTTAAACTAGAAAAATAATTATATATATATATATATATATATATATATATATAATTTTCTATATATAATTATATATATATATATATATATATATATATATATATATATATATATAATTTTCTATATATAATTATATATATATATATATATATATATATATATATATATATATATATATAAGGTTAGTGGGAGAGAACCCTAGCATAGTGCTCGATTATTAGGAAAAATAAGAGCATAATATTTATTTATATATGTATTACAGAAGATCAGAACAAGATCGGTACCGTCGGTTTCAAATCCAAACAACGACGACTTATAGTGGGTCTCTTCAGCCTCTGTTTATGTCTGTCTCCCTGAAAAATGTCGGACACAACGCACAAACCGCCAATTAATTTTAAATAACGCTAAACTATAAATTCTCATAACTTCAGATTATTCTATCAGAGTTAGTATACATTAGAAAAAAATTGTAAACAAGCTAGCATCGAAATTTACCGATGTGGAAACTTGGATAAAAAAAACCTTACTTATATAAGATGAATGTTAGATTCACTACTATAAACTGTATTTTCAGATTTTATGCAATAATAATAATTATCCACCTTAATTTAAAACTTTCATTAACCGCTTGTTATTTTAACTTTTATTGTTTTTTTGTCGTTGTGATTGCTTTCGCATGGCTATCTGAAGACGTAGCTCCATACGATAGATTCAAAATGGCAGCCTGATTGGAATTTTGTCATCCTATTATCAGGGGGGGGGGTATTACGCCTGAGTGTTGTCTGCTTTCTGTTTTTTTCTTCATGAATTTTCACACAAAATAACATCTTTATCAATACCTTTTATTTTGGTTTCTGAAGAGCAGCGTTTAATTGTAGCATATTGCACGTTGTGAAACAATTGTAAGACCATTGTCAATTCTGCCATTGCAAAAAATAAATGATATGAGTAAAGACTGAATTATGGTCATCAAAATTTCAATAATCAGTATATATATATATATATATATATACATACACACACAATTATTTCAGTTTTTACATTTTACATAAATAAATAACTTTTTTTAAGTTGATACCTAATTTATAAATTTTAACAACAAACTTATTTTTTAATGTTTACAAAGACCTTTTTACTATTCTAATTGACAAATGAAAAAAGTTTAGTAGCACTATATCTTGGTATAATTGTAGATTGACATCCACCTGGCATACCTTTGCCCAAGTTCCGTTTTTTGCTTGTGAAACCTTGGTATCATAAGACGATCTAAACTTCTGTAAAATTGTAAATAAATATTATGTTCTTAATACAATAATCGAGCATTCTATAGGATTTCTGTCCACCCAACAGAACCAACTTTATATATATGTATATATATATATATATATATATATATATATATATATATATATATATATATATATATATATATATATAAACGTAATTATTTCCTCTTGAATCAATCAGTTATTCTGAGGTTTATACTAACGCACTCACACTCCATAAAAATAATAAGTAATAAATTTGACTTATCCAAACACATTACTGCAGTTTCACGGGACATCCGATTGTCAGAAGTCTATTAATAAAATTCTTAAAGTCTTAAAGTTCTTTATAATTTGAATACGATTTTGTATTTAAATGTATAAACATTTAAATACAAAATCGTATTCAAATTATAAAGACGGTAAGGTTGTCAAGCCCTGTGTGAGCAACGTCTGCTTTGTTGAATAGTCTCTGTTGTGTTTATGAGGTTGATTTTCATTGGTATAAACATGTTTATACCATTAACTCTTCAAAGATTCAGGTGGCACCATTAACTCTTAAAAGCTTCAGGTGGTACCATAAGTCTTCAAAGCTTCAGGTGGCATCATTAACACTTAAAAGCTTCAGGTGGTACCATTAACGCTTAAAAGCTTCAGGTTGCACCATTAACGCTTCAAAGCTTCAGGTGGCACCATTAACGCTTCAAAGCTTCAGGTGGCACCATTAACGTCTCAAAGCTTCAGGTGGCACCATTAACGCTTCAAAGCTTCAGGTGGCACCATTAACGCTTCAAAGCTTCAGGTGGCACCATTAACGCTTCAAAGCTTCAGATAATTCTATAACTCTTCAAAGCTTCAGGTGGCACCATTAACTCTTCAAAGCTTCAGGTAGTTCCTTAATTTTTAAAAGATTCAATTAAGTCCATAACTGTTTATGCAGAACTCGTCATGATTCAGGCAGTTTCATAACTTTCTAAGTACCAGAAGACCCAAAAATGTATGGTCCCCTCCGAAATATGACAAGAAACAGATAATTGAAGATATGAGTAAGTTACAAATATAAAAGTGCATTGAATGAGGTACAGTCATACTTGGAATCGAATGCAAGTAATGATTGTATGTGTGATTCATTGTTACATCTTGATTATGCTAGATATGAGTCAAGGTAAAAAAAAAAAAAGAAGAAATATAATGACGAAATACTTGATCCCCCCCCCCTAAAAACAAAGTTTAATAAAGCTGAGGTATTCCCTTTTCTTATGAAGAGAGAGAGAGAGAGAGAGAGAGAGGAACTAGCTCAGAGGGGAGCCAATAATGTAATATTGGTGGTTGTGGTTGGTAACATACATCCTTTCCCTTTATTTCTTTTTCTCTTCTTCCCACCCCGACTCTCTTTGAATTGGGCCAGAGATGAATGCAAAAGACTAGGGGTGTAGAAATCAGGGTAGAGTCCTGCTAACACTTAAAACTACACACCCCTGCCCCGCCCTTTATTTAAGATCATATAGAAAGGGTTAGATCAGCTCATCACTACATTTGTTGAATGACTAAAATAAGCAGGGTACCGGTATAGCTTTTAAACCAAACAAAACAGACTTTCTGTTTTGATTTTTCCGATTGTTTAAACAGACGGAAGATGCCGAAGCGCTTATCCAATCAGAAGGCAAGAAAAGCAGACGAAAAGTTCAATTCTAAATTGTAACTTTCTCGTGAAAAAAAAAAAAATTATTAAAGTTGTTTCATTAATTTTCTTTGTCAAAAAATAAATAATTTTCTATAAAAAATAAATATACAGTGTGTTTTTCTTGCTTTAAATGTTTTTTTTTAAATTTGGAAAATGACTAAAATAATTATCAAAAGAAAAAAAAAAAGAAAAAAATCACATTGGTTTTGCTCAATCAGGTCAAGTTTTTGAGCTATGGTCGCATGTCGTTTTTTACGTTTTTTTTTTCACAAGTATGCATATGTGGAGCAGGTTAGGGTTATTTATGACTAATTTGTACCTATTTTTGTTTTGCAGGTGAATGAGATGGCTTCAGCAAGAAGATCATGCAGAAATAAGCCAGACGTGTTCTGTTACATATGTAGAGAATACACTATTGCTCCTTATAGGAAGCCAGTCACAAGTTTCACAAGACGTGCTTACCATGCTTATTTTGGTATTAAACTTGGTGACCAGGATAAAGCGTGGGCGTGTAAAGTATGCACCGAGACTCTACGTGAGTGGCCCAATGGCAAGAAGAGTCTGAACTTTGGAATTCCCATGGTCTGGAGGGAGTTGACAAACCATGTCACAGACTGCTACTTCTGTGCTGTTGATGTGAATGGGATCAGCAGAAAGAACCGGGGCAGCCTCAAGTATCGTGATCTTCAATCAGCACGATGTCCTGTAGCTTATTTTGATGAAATTCCAGTGCCTATTTTCGTAGAACTTCCTGACATTAGTGACGAAGATGCCTCCAGTGTTGAAGCACAAGAAGAAGAAGAAGAAGAAAAAGAAAAAGAAGAAGAAGAAGAAAAAGAAGAAGAAGAAGAAGAAGAAAAAAGAAGAAGAAAAAAGAAGAAGAAGAAAAAGAAGAAAAAAGAAAAAGAAAAAAGAAGAGGAAAAAGAAGAAGAAGAAGAAAAAAGAAGAAGAAGTGGTTCTTGAAGATGATGCTCCACATTCATTTTCCGAAAAGGAGTTTAATGATCTAGTTCACGACCTCAGCTTGTCAAAGGACTCTGCCGAACTGTTGGCATCCAGATTGAAGGAAAAAACCCTCCTCTCTGACAGTGCTCGCATCAGCTTCTTCCACAACAGGCATAAAGAGTACCTCCATTTTTTTCTCTGAAGAGAAGGACTTGGTGTACTGTATTGATATTACGCAGCTTCTGCTCAAGCTTGGAGTGCCACAGTACGAACCCAAAGATTGGAGACTGTTCATTGACAGCAGCAAGCGATCACTGAAATGTGTTCTGCTACACAACGACAACTAGTTTGCCTCTGTACCCATCGCTCACTTGACTACACTGAAGGAGAAGTATGAAGCGGAGAAGTATATGCTAGAGAAAATTGGTTATGACCAGCATAAGTGGTTTATTTGTGTTGACCTGAAGATGGTTAACTTTTTGTTGGGACAACAGTCTGGCTTCACCAAGCACCAATGTTTTGTGCATATGGGATAGTAGGGACCGTGCTTAGCATTACACGAAGAAGGACTGGCCTGTGCGGGAGGAATTGGTGCTTTGCAAAGGAAGGAATGTCATCAACGACTCACTGGTGGACAGAGACAGAATACTTTTCTCACCTCACATCAAGCTTTGCTTAATCAAGCAGCTCTGGACAAGGATGGTGACTGCTTCATTTACTTGTGCCAGGCTTTTCCAGGATTGACCATGGAGAAGTTGAAAGCTGGCATCTTTGACGGTCCTCAGATCCATCAGCTCATCAGAAATCCAAAGTTCAAAAACTCAACGAATGAAGTGGAACTGGAAACGTGGAAGGCGTTTGTTCTGGTAGTGAAGAACTTTTTTGGCAACAATAAGGCCAGAAACTATGCAGAACTTGTCAACAACCTGCTGACTGCTTTCAGAAACCTGGATTGCAACATGAGCGTCAAGATGCACTATTTTCACATATGAAACGATTTCCTGAGAAACTGGGTGCAATGAGTGACGAGCATCAGGACATGAAAAGATGGAGATCAGGTATCAGCGTCGCTGGGATGCAATCATGATAGCTGATTACTGTTGGAATCTGAAGAGAGACCTCCCTGCTGCTGAGCATTCCAGGAGTTCGAAGAAACAGAAGATCAAGCCCTGAAGTTTGAATAATGGTGAAGCAACACGCAATTTACATGTACTTATCTTTATCAATGCCCATCATTTATATGACAGTAATCGATATTTCTATCAGGTAATCAATATATGTTGTTGGCAAAACACTTTTTTCTCTTAAAAACATATTTAGGATGATATGTGTTGACAAAAATGTAATCGATTTTGTCACAAGATCTGATTTTTTTCAAATCAACTTAACACAAAAACTTGACCTGATGGAGAGAAATTGATGCCATTTCCTGATTCAGCAGTGCGAAATTATCGTAAATCAGTTGTAGAAATCTAGACAACATTCAAAAGTAAAAAATTGTTGTCCAGTGTTATGTTCTTTAGTTTATTCATTTAAAAAATCGATTGATCGAAAAAAAAAAAAAAAAAAAATTGAACAAATTTTATCTTTCTTGTGAAAAAAATAAATATAACAGTTTAAACCATTAATTTTCTTTGTCAAAAAATAACTATTTTTTTCATGAAAATAAACTGTTTTTTTTTGCTTTAAATGTGGTTTAATTATTTTTTCCTGTTGGAACACCGCCTCGTTTTGATTTTGATGCTGGTTCGTTTTCACTCGTTTTTTTTCCGGCTGTTTATGTAAATCTGCGTTGGCAAAAGTCGATTTTGTCTGGTTCAAAAGCTGTAGTGACTAGTATCATTTATTGAAAAAAATAAAAACAAATAATCCATTAGCATGAAATAAAACGAATTTTTTAAATTGAAAGAAAAAAAAAAAAATGCAAACTAATTCAGAATGAATTTTGATTTTTTTTAACAAGTCAGCTATTTTGTTAATAGTTAAAAAATGTAACAAAAAAAGATTGAATTATTTTGTGGAATTTGGTTATCGAAAAAGAAAGTCATTTAAACTGGCTTTAAAATTCTTATGTTAAAAGATTAGAAAGCTTTTGATATTCAAACCTTTTCGTAAATAGATTAAAACAACGTTACCTTAACAAACATGAGTTATATAGTTTAATGATCAAATGATACCGCGTTGATTAAAATTAATGGTGCTTGTCCATAAAAATGTACATGTGAAATACTGCAGTTTCAAATAAATTAACAGGAAAACTCTTTGATATACTTACATATCAGGCAAACGTAGGTATCTACACCAAAAAGTAGGGAAAATTATTGAGTAGAATTTTAATTACAAATCAGTTGGTGCTTATCCAGATTAAGGGAGACATTCGAAAAAATAAATAAAACAAACTGAGCAATATCTGTTTGATATACGTTCCTGTCACGGGATCAATATACCTTATACCAAAAATCACGTAAATTAATCAAGTAGTTTTTAATGTATAAATAAAAATTAAATTTTATCGATATACGAATGATGCGAAAATATGGCCTCCACCAAGGGATATTCAAGGGCCCCCCATACGGAGTAAATTTGGGCATCGTTTCTAGCGGTGTGGGGGCAAAGGGTTAGTGTTAGGGTAGAGGTAAGGTTAATGAGTGTGTAGATCTGGAAACATTCTCGCAATGAGCGTGTAGATCTGGAAACATTCTCGCAATGAGCGTGTAGATCTGGAAACATTCTCGCAATGAGCGTGTAGATCTGGAAACATTCTCGCAATGAGCGTGTAGATCTGGAAACATTTAGAGTTCTCACAATAAGCGTGTAGATCTGGAAACATTTAGAGTTCTTGTAATGAGTGTGTAGATCTGGAAACATTCAGAGTTCTCGCAATGAGCGTGTAGATCTGAAAACATTTAGAGTTCTCGCAATGAGTGTGTATAGAAACATTCTCGCAATGAGCGTGTAGATCTGGAAACTTTCCTGCTATGCGCGTGTAGATCTGGAAACATTCTCGTAATAAGCGTGTACATCTGGAAACATTTAGAGTTCTCACAATGAGCGTGTAGATCTTGAAACATTCTCGCAATGAGCGTGTAGATCTTGAAACATTCTCGTAATGAGCGTGTATATCTTGAAACATTCTTGTAATGAGCGTGTATATCTGGAAACATTTAGAATTCTCGCAATGAGCGTGTAGATCTGGAAACATTTAGAGTTCTCGCAATGAGTGTGTAGATCTGGAGACATTCTTGCAATGAGCGTTTCAGTCTGGAAACATTCTTGCAATTAGCATGTAGATCTGTAAACATTCAGAGTTCTTGTAATGAGCGTGTATATACTGAAACATTCAGAGTTCTTGCAATTGCAATGAGCGTGTATATCTTGAAAGATTTAGAGTTCTCGCAATGAGCCTGTATATTTCGAAACATTTAGAGTTCTTATCTTGAAACATTTAGAGTTTTTGCAATGAGTGTGTATATCTCGAAACATTTAGAGTTCTTGCAATGGAGCGTGTAGATCTGAAAACATTCTCGTAATTTGCGTGTAGATCTGGAAACATTCTCGCAATGAGCGTGTAGATCTGGAAACATTCTCGCAATGAGCGTGTAGATCTGGAAACATTCTCGCAATGAGCGTGTAGATCTGGAAACATTCTCGCAATGAGCGTGTAGATCTGGAAACATTTAGAGTTCTCACAATGAGTGTGTAGATCTGGAGACATTCTCACAATGAGCGTGTAGATCTGGAAACATTCTGGCAATGAGCGTGTAGATCTGGAAACATTCTCACAATGAGCGTGTAGATCTGTAAAAATTTAGAGTTCTTGTAATGAGCATGTATATATCGAAACATTCAGAGTTCTTGTAATGAGCGTGTATATACTGAAACATTCAGAGTTCTTGCAATTGCAATGAGCGTGTATATCTTGAAAGATTTAGAGTTCTCGCAATGAGCCTGTATATTTCGAATCATTTAGAGTTCTTGTAATGAGCGTGTATATCTCGAAACATTTAGAGTCTTTGCAATGAGTGTGTATATCTCGAAACATTTAGAGTTCTTGCAATGGAGCGTGTAGATCTGGAAACATTCTCGTAATTTGCGTGTAGATCTGGAAACATTCTCGCAATGAGCGTGTAGATCTGGAAACATTCTCGCAATGAGCATGTAGATCTGGAAACATTCTCGCAATGAGCATGTAGATCTCCCCACATTCTCGCAATGAGCATAGTTTAGTGCAAAGGGGGTGGAAGCCGTTTGATAAAATTCAGATACCTCCGATTTTTGTGAAATTTGTACAATAGCTATTAGACATCAATTAATACTTCCCAAATTGCAAGTTTTTTTTTGGGGGGGGGGATATTTTGAAGGGTTTGAGTAGGCATATGGGCCTCAACCTCCCATTTGAAAATTCATATATTTCAGATTTGCATTGGATTTGATTCATAATCATTAAACACCAATGAAGCAAGATTGCCTGAAATGTAATTTCTTCTTAAGAGCTTAAACGATAAATTTTAGAAATTTTTTAGAATCAAATTCAGGTAATTTATTTTGATAAAAATTGGAATAAGGATTCTAGACATAAGGTTTAGTGGCATCATGTGTTGATTTTAATCTTTGTAAGGGGAAATTGAAGTGGCACAAAAATGTTCTGTTCGGGGGGGGGGGGTACTTTTTACCTGTCCTTGGATGGGTATTCTTCTAGTATATATATAAATTTGTCAATCATCTTCATTTATGCCAAATAACTAAACAGAACATAAATCTCGCCACCACCATTACACCCCCTCACATAATCACAGTCGTAAAATACAAAGAAAAATAGCAAAGGGAGAAAAATTCTACAGAGAAGTTTAAACCATAATCAGTTCTGTTGTCTGTCATTTCTATTTTCAGACGATGTTGTAAGATTTCTTTTTTAAAATTTTTTTTATTTTACATCAGAATGAATGCTTATAATTTGAAAATAAAGAAATTAGCCAATGAGAAGGGTTTTAATAGATGGTTTGTCTTTCTCTTGGGAGTGACTCAGTTAGGAGCAATGCGATTGGATAAACAGGAAAGGCAGGATTGGAGGAGTTGAAAAGAATGGCGTTCATTGGGTTTTCCGGCCGACTAGGGGAAAAGAAAGAGAAGAAAAACAGTATATATTGATTGATAGGAAATAAATAAGATAAAAGGAAATGTCAGGGTGGCCACAAGAGTGAGAAAAGAAATAAAGAGAAACAGATCAGCATCAGCATACACTAAGTAAAAAAAAAAAGAGAAAGAAAGGCATTAATCCAAACCGAATTTTTAGGTTAAACAAATAAAAGGTAGACTAAAAAGGGGACTTGGTATTGCCAAGGTATACAGAACGATCGGTCTTTTGGCTAAGAGCAAAGTGTAGTATCTGTTCCGATGGATACTGCACCCCATAGACCGGTATAGTCTTGGCCTTCGAGTCTTGATTTACGCTGGTCTATGGGTCTGTCCTGTGCAGTTCTAGGAGGTCCACCCTCCCAGGCTTTGCCTTCTCACCCTTTGAGAAGGGGTTAGTTTATTGCTAATTGCCTGAGGCGCCCCTACCGGGGAATGCCGACGGGGCTGCCCAGGCAATTTTTAAAGGTTATAGTGCTCTTCCTCTAGGGTGCTGACTTATCAAATCCCACTTTCTGACCTTGTGTCACATCTTACCGCTGTGGTAGGTAGATAAATAACCAGAACGATCTCACAGTATTGTAATATTAATATGGTAGTTTGTTCCTTACTTCCTTTTGTGTCACGCTTTCTAGCAGAAGTAGGGACTTGGTACGAAGAAGAAAAAAATGTGAGGAGCAAACTTCCGGTTGAGGAATTTATGGAAAAACGAGGGGACTTGGTTTTAAGATGAAGTGGGAGAGGTGGAACGAGCAAGATAAAAAAAGAAGACAGTGGCGAGAAAGAAAGAGTAGGAGAAAATGAAGGAACACTTGTCCATGAATATTTTCACCGAAAAACATTTAAAAAAAAAATATTTCCCTTCGTTGAAATCTTTAAAACGTGCAACGTAATCTCATCGACAGTTTTCAAAATTGTATTAACGATATTTTCATTTTTTAAAAATAATTTATGAATCACTTGGTGTGAAGATGAGGAAACGAGAGGGGGTGGAAGGGGACAGAAGATAAAAAGATGAAAGAGGAAGAGAGAAAGGAGGAGAGTAGAAGGAAAAAAAGGAACGCTGGTTCATGAACATTTTCACTGAAAAAAAAAACAACAAAAAAAAAACACGAAATCCTATTTAAAAACAAACACATATTTCCCTTCATTGAAATCTTTACATGGAAAGTAATCTCATCAACAGTTTTATAAATTATATTAAAGACATTTTCAGTTTTTAAACTAATTTATGGCTCACATTTACAGAAGAGAGATTAATATTAATATTAAATTCTGAAATTACTGAACTTCAGCAAATCTCAGCTATTTCGATTGCCGATTTGATTTGATTAAGAAGCTGAAAACCATTAATAAGCACAGCCAGGATATAAGAATGGAATCCAAAATGGAAAAGTGTGTATCGCTTATGATGAAGGGAAATCTAGAAATAAAGGAAGGCATCGAATTGCCCAGTCGAGAGATGATGAAGGCACATGGTGAATATGAAACTACAACTATCTAGGTATTCTGGAAGCGTGCACCATCAAAACAACGGAGAAGAAAGGTGATTAAAAGCGATTACCTCAGAAGAAAACATTCACAGCAAGGACTCGTCTAGCTACAACCACTGTCAATAATTTCCCCTTTTCTTCCTCTCTCTCTGTGCCTAGAACTAAGTGAAACTTCTATGAACAAAGTTCTTTCCTAGAACTATCAATCTGTAGAAACACAATACCACAAGGTTGCTTCCCAGCTGACTACAACATAGTCGTTTTTAAGTCCAATGTAAACAAATTCTTAACTAATAAAATTCTGCCCAATTTCCACCATTACCGATCATCACGGTGTTGTCTCACCGTCCATCTGACATTCATTAACCCCTATCCTCAAGTGGCCTTTGGACCTTGATAAGTAGTGACTCTTTAGTAGAAAAAAAAAGAAAAAACAACAAGAAATCTCCTGGAAACTTAATTATATAGAAGAAACCTAGTAAAAGGAATAAATACATGGTTCAGTATCCCTAGTAAGATACTCTGAACCCTTCATAAACAGAACAAGAGGAGAACTCATGGATTAAACAGCCAGGAAACTAACAATCATGCCCAACGGAATGCACCCAAAGGATCATATTGACCGACTCCATGTAAAAAAAGAAGGGGAAGAGGACTAGTAAGTATCGAAGACTGCAATAAAAGAACTAGAAAAATATACAACATAAGGTACAGAGAGGCTGATTACCACCGCCAAAACACTGCCAAGATGAACAACATCGAGAGCAGCAAAACAGGAAACAAAAAAGCAAAATGGGGAAAAAAGTAACTGCATGGATGCTTAATAAAACGTTCAAAAAAATAGCGCACAAAAAACACATGGGCATGGCTATAAAAAGGACACCTGATCAGCAAAACTGAATCGCCACTGACAGCAACACAAAACAAGGCGATCAGAACTATATAAATGCCAGACGAACTTTCTCCACTTGTGCCCCCTCAACATAAATAATCCCGACCAACTTGTCAATCAGCAAAATCCCACTTTTCACTGTAGAGGTCCCCAGATACCGGAAAGCTTTCTAGTCCAATAGCATCTTTCCTCAACTGATTGCCTTTGGAATTCCACCCCTGCTCCCTGTTTTCCCTGACTGTACTAATATGCAGAAATTTAAATGTAATGTGAACAAACATTTCGCTGCTCAACTCCCTACTTAGGATGTCCCTGTAGATATGGTTCCTAATTCACAGTAGCCCCTTATGTCTCAGTGACAATGTGCCTTGTTTGGAGGGAATATAAGTAAAAAAAAGAATTTTAAAAATTAAAAGGATAGACAGCATCTAGGAAAACAGTAAATGTAGACTCTATGAACAAAGAGACGGAATAGTAAATCACATCATAAGTAGATGCAATAAATTAGCCCAAAAAGGAATATAAAAACAGATATAACTGGGCCGGAAAAGTAGTCCACTGGGAACAGTGCAAACAACTGCAGTTTTTGAACATGTAGACAAATGGTACAGGCACAAACCGCAGACAATATTGGAAAATGAAAAGTAATAAATTCGTCTGGGACATAGAAATAAAAATAGACAAACTCATCCAAGCAAAAAAAACAACATATGTGATAATAGTCAACAAGAATAAAAACAGTGAATAGTTGATTTTGCCGTCCCAGCAGTTCACAGGGTGGAGATTAAAGAGGCAGAAAAACTAATCAAATACATGGAGCTTACCAGAGAGCTTAAGGGAATATGGAACGTGAAGAAAACTACAGTAATACCAATAATTGTATGAGAACTAGGCACAGTTCCAAAAAACATGGAAAAAAGACTAGAAGAAATTGGAATCAAAGGGAAGATTGGTACTATACAAAGCATCGCACTGATGAAAACAGCCGAAATATTAAAAGAAAATCCAGAGTGCAGAAACCAACCCACATGACTAGGTAACACTGACCAACCATAGGTGAGGTGAAATAGAAATTAGTGATGGGACGATTCCAATATTTTTCCAGATTCCAATACAATTACTGATTCTGTTTCAAATTAACGATTTATATATTTCTAAATATCCACTCAGGGGCATTTTCTGTGAGTGTTTGTCTGTCTGTCCGTCGGTCGGTCACAATTTTTAAAAACAAATATCTAAACTTCTTTTAGAAATGGAAAATATTGCGTTAATACTAAATAATAAATTTCCAACAAATAAAGCAGATGCCATGACCGGAAATCGAAACCGAAACCTTGAGATCTTCAGTCTGATGTTCTACAAACTGAGCTATTAAAATTTTCTTGTAAATAGATCTTAAAACATTACCATAACAAAATAATTATAGCTTTGACGTCATGTCGTAGATTTGTAGTTTACGTCATGTTTCAAAACATGAATTCAAACATAAGCAATGATTAAAAATAAATAAATGAATGGTTAAACATTATCAATAGCGTTGGAAATTCTTTTAATAGTCCAAAACAATTTATTTTGCTTTAACTACGTATTGGTGTTAAAAACTATTTGATATATAATATGTACTAGAATTTATATATATATATATATATATATATATATATATATATATATATATATATATATATGAAGGTTTATAACTAAAAGATAACTTTTAGAGAAATAGACCTATTGTGAGATGAGGAAAGCTCAATATACTGGATAGAGCAAAAATAAGGTGAGTCAATGAAAAATAGTTAGACCTGTAAATGGAAACAGATCGATATCTTCAGTTTTTCAGAACAAGGAGCATTTAGTAGATAAAAATATTTATTCTTCTTCTCTTTCAATTGTATTCCTTAAGCACGGCTTTTCAAAGATCAAAATCTTATCATCAGAGGAAGTAGTGATTGATAAGTTGACAGATAAGAACAGTCAAAATTCAAAATTTGGAAAAAGTTGAAAAGCCGTGCTTAAGGAATACAATTGAAAGAGAAGAAGAATAAATATTTTTATCTACTAAATGCTCCTTGTTCTGAACAACTGAAGATATCGATCTGTTTCCATTTACAGGTCTAACTATTTTTCATTGACTCACCTTATATATATATATATATATATATACTAGACAAATTGTCTAGGCTAGGAGAGTCTAGTCTAGTTATAGAGTTGTTTTTTTTTAATTTTCGGATTACCGTAAAATCCTGTGTAATGTGTGCATATATTTTCGCAAAAGTAAAAATACACTGAGAGGGGGGGGGGGGATGCGTACATTACACAAATAGATCTTTATAACTATTTAAAAAAAATGTCTTCCTCATGATTGATTGAAAATAGTGATTTTATAAACTCATTCCGAAAATTTCATCTATATTTTTCATGTGCCATTTTTCCAATGTATCCACTTGTGCTTTTACTTGTGCTATTTTTACCGTGCCATTTTTATTTGGTTCCACTTTTACCTAAATTCGTTATTATGATATATAAATTTTAGTTTTACTAGTAGTTTAAAAACAATAAATATTTATCATTTTATCAATAAATAGCAATGGAAAATTAAGTTTTTAAAAATTTTTTTAAAAGAATCGTTTTTAGAATCGGAAATTAGACTCAAATTTTTCCGATACCCCAAAAAGTTTAGATTTTTCCGATTCCCGATTCCGATTAATCGTCCCAACACTAATAGAAATAAAACAACAAATATAAAAAGAACATTGCACGAATCGAAGGGAAGTGAAACTGTAGATCTTAGAATATGGCAGAAGAGCAAATCAGAAGAAGAAAATATAAAAGAAGAAAATTAAGTAAAAGAATAATAAGATATCAAGTTAAGAATATGACAAAAGAGCAAGTCAGGAAGAGGAGGAGGAGGAGAAGAAATAATAATTAGAAGAAGAAGAAGAAAAAACAACAACAACAAAAATCCCATAATCTGACAAATCTCACCAAATTAAAACAAACATGGTAGTACAAGTAAGTATCAATTGGTATCACACAAGATGGTCATGAAGAGTCAAGGGGGATGGAAAGACTGCAGATGAAAAGCACAATTCAGACTTCTACTGAAAGGGCACAGAGAGTACTGAAATTCTGAGGAGATTTATTGGCATCAAAATTCCAGAGAAAAACAATAGACGCTATCAACTAAAAATCAACGATAAACAGCTCTTGCGAGAACACAAAATGGTTTGCAACAGTTACCGATAGAAATAGACTGGAAATTTGGGAAGACATGTTGCAACTCAGATTCCAGGGAACATCACCTGTTGTTGCCAGTGAGCGATCACGGGTAAAACATTTAATATTTAAAGTCAATATCTATTCTAAATACTTTAAACAATTTAAGATGAGCGAAAACTTACTTCTAAGGTTTTCTTCGGCCCAACTACCTACTGGCAGAGTCTCGGCCATTGTTGAGGTGGCTTGTTCTCTGTCAGGCTGAGGTATAGTCCCTGTGCAGCTCTAGGAGGTCCTCGCTCCCAGGCTTTGCCTTCTCGCCATTTGAGAAGGATTTAGTTTATTGCTAATCGCCTGAGGCACCCCTACCGGAGAATGCCGACGGGGCTACCTAAGCATGTTCTGTTCAGCCAAGAGTACTCTTCCTCTAGGGTGGTGGCTTTTCAAATCCCACTTTCCCCGACCTTGTGTCACATCTTCCCGCCGTGGGAGGTAGATAAATAAAAACTCTCTCACAAATGGTCAAAATGGAACAATGAAATAAAATAAAATTAAATGTTGAGAAAACACCCAGAATCAGAAAATCAAAGAATAAAATTATACTACAACTAAAAGAATACCCGTCCCAGGACGTGTAAAATTACCCCCCCCCCCCCGAACAGAACAAATCTGCACCACTTTCATATCCCATTACGAAGATTAAAATCAAGATATAATAATACTAAACCTCATGTCCAGAATCCTTATTTCAATTTTGATCCAAATCCATTATATGATTTTGATTCTAGAAAATGTTTAATATTTTAATATTTTAGGGTCTTAAGAAATTGAAATTCGGGGAATCTTACTTAATTGGGACCTAATGACTATAAAGCCAATTTAATGCAAATCTGAAATATTTCAGTTTTTAAATGAGATTGTGTCATATATTATGCCCGCTAAAACCCTTTAAAATACTCTTTTAAAGAAACTGAAATTTGGAGAATGCCTAATACCTATTGTAAAAATTTCACAAAATCAGACATATTTGAATTTTCACGAAGAGCTTCTACCCCCTTCTTATCCCTTTGCATAAATCTATATATTAATACGATAGCATGTGTGTTCGTGTGTCACGCTTACATCAAAAGCTCTGCGCACCTAGATTTGGAAAAACATTCAAGTAACCTAATTTTCGTGATATTTTCAAGTATTTCCCTTTGGCGCAACGGTTAGCGACGTAGGAATTTGACGTCGATTTTTTACGCCGGCTCGACTGGTTTATAGTTCGATCCCAACCTACTTCTAAGATTTTTTTTCTACATCGAAGAGGAGGAGGGAGGTAGGGAGGGGACGACCGGGAAGACACGTATTTATAGTATAGCGTGTGTGTTATTTTTTGTGTCACGCATACATCAAAAGCCACGACCTTCCAAATTTTTGTATACTACTCATGAACGACCATTAATAAAGCTCAAGGACAGACTTTCGATAAGGTTAGGATCTACCTACCACAACCTTGCTTTACTCATGGACAACTTTATGTAGCCTTCTAAAGAGCAAAGTCTATGAACAGTGGAAGAGTGAAAATTTGTCCTCAGAATAATTCTACTCATGGCCAGAGAAGAGGAAGTACCTTCACTAGAAATAGTGTATATAAACAAGTTTCGTAGATTGTTTCATGTCTTGTTCATTTTTTAAAATAAATATACAAGTCAATTATTATCATATTTTATTCAAACATGTATAGGTTAGGAACAAGATAATTAGTATTGAAAATATAATTTCGTGTAATTTACACGGGTCTCGCTAGTTTAAATTAAACTAAATATAGCCGACATTACGACCTCTTACACCAGCAGCTGTGTTCCAAAATTCATAATGATTGATTTACTAGTTTAGAAGTGAATCCTGTACATGCAAATATATAAACATATACACACACCTAACTTTATATAAATAGAGAGAGATATAATTGTCATTTCACATTCAAAGAATAAAGATAACATGTGTACACATAAAAGATGTTACATTTAGTCTGAGAAAGATCCTCTTTTTGTCCAATCTATCATTGTCTATTGGCACTTGTCTACAACCAACCACGCACCCACACCTTTTTCTTTTCAATTAGTGCCCCACCTACAACGATTATTTACCCATCAAGGAAAGACAAAAAGCCAAGAATGGAACATTTCGTATTCTGATTACAGAGAAATGAAACAAGTGCGAATTGTAATTTGGCTTTTCCGTAATTAGCAGAACGATGTTCCGCCTAATTAAAAATCGACACGATCGTTTCCAAGAAACGGTCGGAACATCTGGACAAGTTTTCTAATTTGAGAACGAACAATGGATGTCTATTTCGAGTCAGTAACAATTTGAGAGTAAAGTGTTACAGGAAGAGAAACCTTCTACAGAGATTTCATAAATAAGCGATCTGAAATATCTATCTAAAGTTGATAAAACGCAATAACTATAATCTTAAAAGTTAATGTACGTGTGTCCGGCTCACGGATGTAAATTTAATTTTATGAGCAAAGAAGTGGGGGCTTAATCTTAATAACTGATAATTATAAAAAAAAAAAAAGGAGAGAATTTCTTTCAATTTTAATCTTAGGCTTAATTTGAATAATAAAGCATAATCACGTATGCAAATTTCATTTTATGAGAAAAGAAAAAGAATGTTTAAACTTAATAATAAAAAAGAAAGGAAAGAATTTCTTTCACTTTAATATAGACGCAAAACTGTTCCCTTACTATTAGTAGTAGTAATATTATTATTATTAGTAGTAGTAATAGTTAGTAGTAATATTATTATTATTATTATTATTAGTAGTAGTAGTAGTAGTTTAATTTAATTTTGTCTTCTTTTTCTTATCGATTAATTTTGTCTTCTTTTTTATCCATCAGTTTCCTTTCAATGATTTTAAATAGTGAATAGGAATTAAATTGCAAAGCGATAGCGAGAAGACAATGTCAGTTTTTATTAAAAAAATAATTGGTGCTTGTATAGATCAGGGCACATATGAAAAACGCAGTTCCAAATAAAAACTATTGTGTGCACTTACGTATCAGGCAAAAATAAGTATCCTCACCAAAAATTAGCAAAAATTATCGAGTAGAATTTTAATTAAAAATAAAAATCAGTTTTCTTGCATTCTGCCGATCCAACATTGATACGAGCAAAAATCAGGGGGCCATAACTCAGTCTATCATATAAACAAGTAGTAAATAAATAGCGGTCGGCAAAATACGATAAAACTAATTTTTATTTTTAATTAAAATTCTACTCGATAATTTTCCCTAATTTTTGGTGAGGATACTTATTTTTGCCCGATATGTAAGTGCAAACAATAGTTTTTATTTGGAACTGCGTTTTTCATATGTGCCCTGATCTATACAAGCACCAATTATTTTTTTCAATTACTTAAGCAAAAGCGGCTTCTAATCTAGCTCTAAGTTTCATACAATTTTAGAAATATGTAGTGTGATGATGCCAATGAGGGTTGATGATATGCGTTGCATGTAGAGAAATGATATGAGAATGATACGATGGATGTGGTATGCAATGGTAGAAGCTAGGTAAAGATGGAAATTGACATACCCAGGTACTGTATCAACACCGCTCAATATGATATTAAACAATGGTAACATTTAAAAGATATTTATAAACATATTTCATTGATCCTCATCAGAGAGAAATACAATTGGATTTTAACTCGTCTTGCAAATTTTGTAGTCTTTTTTTTATCTACTAACGAGTCACCACTTACCAAGGCCAAAATCAACTCAAGGATAATGGTTAATGAGATTGTCAGTTGAATGATGAACAATATTATGAGAAGATTTCAAACAATGGATGAAAAGAGCAGAATTTGATTATTCAAGAGCATGGCTTGACAAGTATTTGTTGACATTGGACTTGAAGATGAGCATGTTGTAGTCAGCAGGGAAGCAGTCTCGTGCTATTATGTTCCACAGGTGGGAAGTTCGTGGAAAGAAGCCCTACTCATGGAAGTTCTGTTTGATTTTAAGTACACACAGGAAGAAAAGAGAGTTTTTTGCATTGGTGGTTGCTAGACGAGTTCTGTGAATGTTTTAAAGAAGGGACAGAGATTGGAGCTCAGTCGAGCACATACTATTAAAATAATAATAGAGTAGAAAAAGACTAGCAACGTCTCTTCTGTGAGAAAGAGAAGAGAAGAGACGACCCCCCCCCACTAGATTGCAAAGTCGAGTTTGTACTCTTTCAAGACAAAAAAAGAGCTGCAATTCTTCAGATGTGACAGCAGTTCTCCATCTTAGAACGTATCTGACTCTTATACAGGTAGAGGATTGCATCATGAGTCAGATACTTTCTGGGGCGATAGAATGATCCAACCATTTTTCCAACGACCGTAGCAACATATTTGATGTAAGTCTTCCATTTCAGGTCTGGAGTGAAAGTCAGTACAAGGAGCTTATCAAGGCAAGTGGCTTCATCAAGGAAAGAGCTGTCTGCGTCAGTAATCATTAGGACACTATCTCACTAAAAATAATGTTCCTTCTTTTAGAGGCTATCAAAGAACTTACGGATGGACAGCAGGAGTAACTAGTTTTAATCGTGTTTCTGTTAAAATAATTATGGAGCTTATTCGATAGTGAGAAGTGTTTGTCTAGTAAGTGGAGGAAGTATTTCCCCATGTTAACTTTTATGCTGAGGGAAAGGGGAATTGAACCAGATAACGTTCCTTGTCCTATTGCGTCTGGTGAGATGGGTGTTTTTGTATGAGATATTTTCTTTATAGCCGCTTTTGTGGAGGGCTTTGTTGTAATATGGAGCAGCTTGTTGGACTATTTCAGGGCTGGATTCTCCTGCTTATATTAGGTCTTAGATTTTTAAAGACTAGGGGGAGGGAGGTATGGCAAGATTGGGTGTTGATATATCCGAGTTGTTCTATGGGTTTATGGAAGGGGCTGATGGAGTCATTAACTAGGTCAAGGTTTGCATCTAAGAAGTCTACATTAGTGAGGTTGGTGTCGATGGTGATATTAAAGATTAGTTCTTTAAGGAATGTTGTCAGTTGTTTTCTGAATCTATCAAGTTTTAATTAAAAATTTAAAAAATATATCAGTTAAATAAAAATGCAGAGTGAAAGTCAGTACGAGGAGCTTATCAAGACAAGAGGCTTCATCAAGGAGAGAGTCATTCGTTTCAAATGGAGTAAAACAAGGAGAGGTGTTAAAGGTAACATGCCACCTTTTTCCCTATAGAATCAGGAAGATCTTGATCACCAATGCTCTTAGAAGTGTTGCCATAGATAGTTGTGTTGTCTGCATAGATGTCAACTAATGAGATAGAGCTGTCTACATCAGTAATCATTAGAACACGCGCGCACGCACGCACACACACACACATTAAAAAAAAATTTTTTTTTCTTTTAATTAGAAAAAAAAAATTAACAAAAATATCAGTTACATAAAATTTCGGAGAAGGGCAAGTCGCATGACGGTTGTGAAGTAATGACATGAAAGTGAGATTTTATTCTACCACCAAATAATCGATATTATCGATTGAAGGCTTTCATTGATGGAAACACCGAAGGGGAGAAAACAAAGCAAATATTGATTAAACATGTAAGCCACGTTCGGAGTGTTGCAATGTCACGTCCACAATTGACTCAAGGGAGCAAGAATATCGATAAATGCGGGTTCAAAAAATATGTGTTATGTTGCCATGGTACCAAAATGAATCTGATTATTTTTTTTGGGGGGGGGGGTTGATGTCAGAGCTAGGAGTCAGAAAGTGGCAAGTTTTTCAGGAGTCGGATTATTTAAAACAGTCAGAAGTTAAATGTTTTTTACTTGACTCTCCAAGCTTCCTTGGCCCTTTTGGCTAGGAACAAAGTGTAGTATATGATGGCCTTGTGCCTAATCTGTACAAAAGTAACTGTTGTGACCTTGAAGGGGCAATAATAAATAAGACAACACGGTGGTATATTTACAAGAGTGTGTATTTACAGAAGTACAGAATAGTATGTTACAGAAAGACTGGGTATTTACTATCTGTTCACTGCAGGAAGATGTGGTACAAGGCCGGAAGGTGGGGAGAACAAGCCAACGCCCCTAAAGAAAGAGCACTCTGGCCTTTTAAAAATTGCTTGGGCAGTCCCATCAGCATTCCCCGGTCGAGGCGACTCAGACAGTTAGCAATAAACTAACTCTACCCCAAAGAGGATGAAGGCCTAGGGGGGTAGGGCCTCCCAAGACTACCCAGGATCAATACCTCAGTCCAACAGATAAAAAGCCACTGAAATGGACCAGTTTCTTCCGGACTGATTGTCGAGAACGGATCCTAGACTGGTATCTTCCAGTCAAGAATCTCTAAGCAACAGAAGTTGCAGAAAGACTGCTCGTCCTCTGTCGTAGGCTCCCGGATACATAATGTCTAGAAGAGTCCATATAGTGATGAAATAGGGTAGATCACCATCACAGTAAGATTTATATTTTTTGTAAATAATTCAAAGTGTAGTATCTGTTCTGATACTACACTTCATTTTTCTGTCTTTAGTTTGTGAAAGAGAAATTTTTCTATGCAGCATAATTACATTGACGCACCCGTCCTCATTAAATCACAGAAGTTAAGCGCTAGTTTGCCTGGTCAGTACCAGATGGGTGACCATTTGGGAATACTAGGTACTCTATGTGGAAGGATGTTGACTACAAGAATTGCCAAATCTTACATCGTCATCTCCTCTGACCGGGATATATATGCGACTTAGTATTCCCTAGAAACTTCCTCCTTTAGAGAAAGCTGATTTAACCCACCTAGGGTGAATGTCTCTTCGTTTCTTTTTTTTCTTTGCTAGACTGAGGGAATTTCTATTTGTTTTGGTTACTTAGTATGAGAGAGTTTAGTCTATTAATCAGTTACCACTTATCAAGGCTAAAAACCACTCGAGGATAGGGGTCAATAAGATGGAAGGATTGTCAGTTGAATGATGAAGAATATTATAAGAGGATTGAAAATGATGAATGGAATGGACAAAATGTTATTACTCGTGAGAATGGTTCATGGCAAGTATTTGTTGACATTGGATTTTGAAGACGACCTTGTTGTAATCTGTAGAGAAGCAGTCCTGCGATAATGTTCTACAGATGAGAAGCTCTTGGAAAGAAACTCTGTTCATGTAAGCTCCGTCTCATGTTAGGCATACGGATGAAAAAAAAAGTGCTTTGTAGTTGTGATAAAAAAGACTAGTTCTTGCTGTGAATGTCTTACAAGGAGTAACCAGAGACTGGAGTTCAGTCGAGCTGTTGGATAATGGCCCTGTGAGGCCGTACACATGTTGAGTGGACGTATGTGTGGGCGATCGTTTGGTTTGGCTTGAGCGATTTATTGCGGGTGGACTTGTACAATCAAGTGCAAAATAAAGCTTGTTCTCACAGTCGGAGCTCACAAGCATTGACAGGACCACCACGTTTGACGAGATCTCAGGTCAAGGGTCAAAATGCACCTGCGCATAAAGGTTCTGTGACGTCATGGGTTCTTGTGTGGGAAACTGAGTTTTTTGAGTCTGGTTTTTGGAAGCATGCTGAACAGACGTATTTCTCCATGTAGTCCACAAATGAAAAGGGGAATTTATTTCCCTAAAAGAATACAGGCGTGATGAAATTCCTTCCTCCCCTCCTCCTCGAATGGCTAAGGACTTAATGGACCATAGATAGCTAGGAATTAACTACGATAAAAGCGATAAATTGATCTCTCTCTTCGTTAGTAAAACATTTCTAAGAGCGACAGAGAATTGACGCCTAAATAAAAGTATTCAAATTTAAAAGAGAGAGTCTGCCTTATGTTTCGCTGTGTATGAGAATCTTTGTTACAGCCCAATACAACGATGATGATACTGGTGACGCGCAGTATGCGAGTATGGGGGCGGCAGACGACGGACATGTTCCAGCAGGACACACCATTGCAGCGAAGATCGACAACAACAATTATAATGATACTAGACGGTTGGTTTGCGTGCGTGTGTTGACTGTATAAACTGGGTGAGAATAATGAACACCCGAAGTTTAACGTACAAGTAGACAGCTTAACCGTTACAGAGCATGGAAATAATGATTGGAGTAGAAAAAGACTAGCAATGTCTCTTCTGTGAAAAAGAAGGTATAGAGAACAGAGGAGATCAGCGCTCACTAGATTGCAAAGTCGATTTTAGTTGTGTTTTTAAAACTAACGAAGTTTGGAGTTGGCTTTTTTCTAACCAACTCCGAGCTAGTAAGTTGGCTTTTTTTCAGCTGATTTCTCATCTTTTGCTGCTGTCAAGAGTCTATTTCGTTTTGTGTGTGTGTGTGTGGGGGGTGGGGGGTGGGCAAGGTAATGCGAGTCTTAAAACTCAGATTTGATGATCGCAGAAGAAGATTAAATCTGGACAGTATAGGTAGATAGGTGTTCAAAACAGGAGACTGTTGGTTTGGTGACATTGAAAGAATGGATGAGAGTGCTTGGGTTAATAGGTGTAGAACAGTTGAGGTATCAGGGTCAGTTGGCAGGAAGAGGACAAAGAAAACATGGAATAAGTGATAAAGATGGATTTAAAGAGAAAGAGAGATAAATAAAAACCTGGCCAGAGATAGGTTAGCTTGGAAGTCAATTTTTAAAAAGCGTCCAACATGCCAGCATATAAGACAGACATTACACCGATGATGATGATCCAATAGTTTCTGAATATTATTATGATGATGATGATGTGTGAAGCTTAAGTTTGAAACAACATTTTCATGACTAAATAAGCAGATTTACGAACGAGAGGAAAAAATTGCTTCCATTTTTTTTTGGAGGGGGGGGGGAGCTGAAAAAATTCTGAAGACAAAAGTAATTTTATTTTAATTTTCAATATATCAAGGGCATCCCATAATCAATGAGGTGCTAAATAGGCAACCTCTTGCGGCTGTGTAATACCGTCATTTATAGATAGAAATGCAAATGCAATTAAAATACAAATTCAAGGTAAAATCAATTTAATGAATTTAGATAGAAAGTATTTTGAGGTTTTCAAAGTACTTAAATGGCTTATAGGATTTAATGATTATATATATATATATATATATATATATATATATATATATGTGAAAAGGAAGGATGAGAGTAATCCAACGTAATGGGAAATGAAAAAGGAAAAACCAAGAGATATTTTTTTATATATACATCAACTTTTCGTCTTTATTTGTACGACTTCATCAGGATGATAATTTTAAGAAAAATGTCATGCAAGTACATCGAGAGCACTGGACCAAGGTCCGGGCTGAGAGAAGTCAATGGCAGAGAGTGAAATGAATGTGGATGGCTGTGAGTGAAAAAAAACCTTTGATGAATATATAAAAAAATATGTTGATGAATATATATTCATCAACATATATCTCTTGGTTTTTCCTTTTTCATTTCCCTTTTTCATATATATATATATATATATATATATATATATATATATATATATATATATGTGTGTGTGTGTGTGTGTGTGTGTGTGTATATATATATATATGTGTGTGTGTGTATATATATATATGTGTGTGTGTATATATATATATATATATGTATATATGTGTATGTGTGTATATATATGTGTGTGTATGTGTATATATATGTGTGTATATATATGTGTGTATATATATATATGTGTGTATATATATATACGTGTATATATATATATATATGTGTGTATATATATATATATATATATATGTGTATATATATATTGCCTCAAAATATTGTAAATTTTGCTTCCCCACCTTGTAGACATTATAGATATCATTTACGAGCACTTCTTCCGTGGTCGAATAGATAGAGTTGCCGACTATCAACTAGATGGTTGAAGGTTCGATCCCTGGCTAGGGAGAGGTGCTAATCTAGCCTCATTGAAGAACTGCGATACAGTGAAACTGTCTATTGTGAGTGACTATATAAGACCCCCTTCTCGGGTTGAGCACTGTCGTTGGATGATGTCTACTGTTGCTGCTTAGTGTGATGCAAAACTCTTTGTAAATAAACAAATTGAGCACGATGAAGCGGCGGTCAGTGTTTATATAAATAGACATTGTAGATATCATTTATGAGCACTTCTCCCATGGTCGAATGGATAAAACTGCTGATTATCAATTAGATGGTTGAAGGTTCGATCCCTGGCTAGAGAGAGATGCTAGTCTAACTGCACTGAAGAACTGTGATACAGCGAAACTGTCTGTGGATGACTATATATATATATATATATATATATATATAATAATAATAGAATTAACGATAAGTGAAGTATCGTAAAGTGATCTATCGTGATAAAGTAAAGCTCAATACGTTGAGTAGAGCAATCAATTTTAAAGAAGGAAAGATGAAGATAAAAAATTGCATAAAATTACATAAAATTGATACAAATTTTATTACATCGAAAGTTCAGATGCAAGGAGTTACATTAATCCTTAAACCATGTTTTTTCAAAGATAAAACTCTTCTATATATAGACAGACACACTAATATTAAAAACTGTACGCTAACTACTTTAATTAAAGCTATTAGACATACAAACATGAAATTTGGTAAGAATAATCCCATATCTATGCAGATGGTCAATTTTTTTTTGTTCAGATTAAAGACTCGTTTATATGATATACACTTGACTTGAAAATGACCAAAGAGCTAAATGGTCGAATCAAAACAACAATAGCACCATTAAAATGTTTTTTTTCTTTCTTCTTCCCAACAACAAAGGATAAAACAATAATGTTGACAACTACGTCATTACACGCTCCTCCTCCTTCCTCAAGCACGTGACCGGAAAGAGTGGGATTTAGTATTCCTTTGAATAGCCTGCCAGAGGAGGTCATGATGATGCCTACCATATCCAGGTTTGAAGTTTCCTTGGATAAACATTCAGACGGTATATAGATGCAATATCTTCTGTCTTTTTACATGGCTTGCTGCACTTTGTTATTTTTTTACCAATAAAATTGATTGATAGAAAACAATGTTGACAACAATGTGATTCTACGCCCCCATCCCCCCCCTCGCAGCAGGTGATCGGAAAGGGTGGGATTAAAAGTCCCTTTGGATTAACCCCATTACTCTATTTACTAAAATCAGACAAAGAGACAAATAGAAAAGTTAAGCCTTGTATCATTTTAAGAAAGTAGTTAAGGGGCGAATCTGTTGATCTTTGCCATGCAGGTAGAGCGGGGATGGGTTAGGGTTAAGGTTGGCCAGATGTAGTTGGGGGGGGGGCATGTTTTTAAGATTCATGGCACACTTGGGGTTCAGGAGGTAAGGATTTGCTCAGACGCTTTTGGCAGCAGTTCAGGCAACACCTGTTCAACCGGAGTTCAGTAAGTGTTCATTTTGAAGCTGCAGCTGAGGTCTACATAGAATTGTTGGTTAAGGGAATTTAAAGTAACAGACATTACTTGTTTGATGGCTTCACAGATGCAATCATATCTCAATTACAGACCTCATGAGATCTATGATAAAAAAATGAATTGTTGTTGCGTTCAAAAATGTATTTTAAGTCATTTAATCTGTTGGAATAGATAGTGTAAAACCCGGAAATCTTCTTCCTCCTCTTTTTTGTTCTTCCTGTTCTTCTTCTTTCTGTTCACCCCCTCTTCATATTCCTCTTCTTCCTCCTCTTCCTATTTCTCTTATTTTTCTTCTTCGGCTTCCTATTCCTCCTCTTCCTATTTTTTTTCTTCCCCCTCTTCACATTCCTTCTTCCTCCTCTTCCTATTTCTCCTTTTCTTGTTCTTTCTGTTCTTCCTCCTTTTCATATGCTTCTTGTTCTCCCTGTTCTTCCCCCCCCCTCTCTTCCTATTCCTCTTCACTGCATACTCACTAACCTGGTTAACATCATGCTGTTAACAACAGATCTTCAGTCATTTCTGTCAGAACACCTAACTTCGAAAATACTAATGGTTTTGTTCATGTCGTTTTCAAGGTGGAAGTCTGATAATGATTTGAAGTCTTATGAGCCATATCATCTTAGTTCGTCCTGAGGGTCATTTTGGTAAGCTTTATAAAGACTTGAAGTGCATGACGTGCCAGTGTTTCTGAGAAAAGTCTCATTACATGACCCAAAACCATGGCAACCCTTCTTGTGAGTATATAACTACACTACATGGATTCGCTTCAGTGCGACTATGCCGTTTGTGCATCATTTTAGCAAATTATTTTATTTATTTTAAAAATAGGATTTTCAAAGTTAAGTAACCTACTCATGTGTGACGTATTTGCATTAAAACAATATAATATTTAATAGAAAATATAAGAATATGAATTTACATTAATATTCGCCGTAAGTAATCAGCCGTCGTCCATCTTTTTTGGAAGTAGAGTTACGACTTGACCGAAAGGGTTTAATTTTCAGATAAATCATATAAAAAAACACTTTTGATTTAAAAAAAAAAATTAATGGCTTGAATTAAAGTTTACAATGCAGAAGTCAAGTATCCGGCTCTTATTTATCTTAAAATTAAACCCTTCCAGTCGTAACCTTACTTCCGGATTAAAAAAGATGGTCGACGGCTGATTACTTACTCAAAGCCAATATTAACTTCATATGCTTATATTTTCTATCAATATTCAATTGTTAACGTAAATACGTCACATATGAGTAGGTAAACCAAAATAAATTGTTTTGGATTAATTTCCCAAGTTTATTTCCTTTAAAATCTTTTATGTTGCTAATAGTAATGTTTACCAATTTTTGTTTCTAATAGAGTAATATACTTTGGAAACGAACGGCTCTATAAGAAGAAATGATGATGCACAGTGGGCTATTCGGAAAGTTGTCATTTCTTGTGGCAATAAGACGAATTCTTGCTGTGAATGTCTTACAAGGAAGAACTAAAGATTGAAGCTCAGTAGAGCACCTTCCATGGAAGTAACGATAGAGTAGAGAGAGACTAGCAACGTCTCTTCTGTGAGAAAGGGGTAGTAGGGAAGAGAAGAGATCAACCCTCACTAAATTTCAGAGTCGATTTTGAACTCTATCTAGACAAGGAAAAGTTCTGACTCTTCACTCTTTTTCTCTGCCCATCTCTCCAGCTCTCTCTCTCTCTGTCCAACTCTCTCCCCTCTCTTTCTGTCGAGCTCTCCCTCCAGAATGTTGTAATTTGTAAGCAGAATGCAGAAGAACCAATTATAAGAAAAAGCGGGAAAACAATATACAACAGTTCAGCCGAGGTGCTTCCCACGCAAAGTGTTACGATTGGATAATGTACTAATCAATCCGCATGTAAGGATAAACTTGCTCGGTACTCTTATAGAGAACGCATAGCGTTTCCGTGACTTCGCGGCATCAACGTTCGGGCAGGTCTCGAAAGCGCCCGAGAATTGACGAGGCGAAAATTGCCAAACGATAAATTGAAGACTACCAGACGATAAATTCAGACGCAAAAAATGAAAATAAAATACATATCTAAAAATAAAGAACGAACAAACCATAAGTAAACAACTGTTATTAATTAGATGTTTTTTTTGTTTTTGTCAATCAAATGTTTTTAAATGAAATGATTTTTTTTGTGCACCGAAAAGTTTCAAAAGATGACTTGTTTTTATATAACAAACAATGAAACAACTGTTTTTAACCAATTTCTTGTTTGTTTATTTTCATTTTTCTTTTCAATGTTTTCTTCTTTTTAACATTTTCTGGGTTAGGGTTAGTCTTTTGCTAGAAGTGAGCGTTGCTGACAGAATTCAATGAGTCCTTTGGGGAGATTCAATGCGCTGACACAGATCGTAGAAATTCATTTTTTTTTTAACGTGCTGCAGCTCGTAGAAATGAATTTCTTCCAAAAGTTATCGTCTGCTTGCTTGCAACCTGATTGTCTAATACCTGCTGCAACCTGATTGGTTAATAGTTTCGTCAACTCTCGGGCGCTTCCGAGACCTGCCCGAACGTTGACGACGTGAAGTCATGGAAATGCAGTGCGTTCTCTATAAGAGTACCACTTGCTCAAAAGAAAATAGTTTTATAAATAGAGATTAACAACATTACTTTAACAAAATTAGTTGCTTATTTATAACAATTTGGTTCTATTAATAGTTGAATGACCAGACGATACCACATTAATTGAATTTAACTTTAAAAATCCTATTTTAAAAAAATAATAATTGAGTATCAAAAAGACAAAACAAAAAAAAACGGCACAGTTTAAAAAAAAAAAGGGAAACAAAAATTACACTAAAAAGACTCCCAGACAACGCTGGGAAGGTATAGCTTGTAAGTATATAAAGGCATGAACCTGCTCTGAACAACGTCTATATGATACATTATGACAATTAAGCAAATGTTACTATTGGCGGCATAAAATATTTTAAAGGAAACCTAGCTGGTAAATTGGTCCAATACAATTTATTTTCGTTTACTTACTCATGTGTAACGTATTTGCATTAAAAACAATTTAATATTTAATATAAAGAGAAGTGTCTGTGTGTTCAGCTAAAGTCAAAACTACCCAAGAAACACCCACAAAGTTTGTATATTCTCGATCAGCGTTGCCCGGAATGAATAATCTCAAATTCATAAAAAAAACTATTTATTGTTTGGGGGTAAACTGCCCACGATTTTGTTAAGGGGGTAGAGTTTTCATCTTTTTCTCAATAACTAAAGGGAAGTAACTCTTATTTTTTTCTAATGAGTTATTGCCCTTACAACGACTCATTCCTCGAGTAATCTATAAAAGTGTGTGAGGGGAAAGGAATGGACTGAGTGAAGAAGAAAGAGCAGATGGGGAGGGGGGAAACGGGGGAGAGGGAAAGAGAGAGAGGGAGATAAGGGAGATAAAGTTTTAATACAAATATGTGACACTTTTGCTCCGGGCAATGCCGGGGTAGCCCTGCTAGTAGAAAATAAAACCATGTGAAGTTATTGTAAATGGTCAGCCATGTTTTTTCTTCCGGAAGTATGGTATACGACTGGACCGGAAAGGTCTTGGCTTCTGCATTTTAAATTTAAAAATATCTGGCTCTTACTTATTTTAGTCAGTTCCGATCCGGTCGTACACCCAACTTTCAAAAGAAATAACATGGCTGACTAATCATTACTTACTCGCGACAAATATTTACGGTAACTTCACATATTTTCTATTAAATATAACATTTTTTAACGCAAATGTTTAGGTAAACCAAAATAAATTGTTTGGGACTAATTTCACAGCTATATTTCCTTTTAAAATCTCTTCTGTTGTCAATAGTTAGTTTTATAACAATTTCGTTCTATTAATAATTTAATGACCAAATGATAACACATTAATAAAATTTAACTTTCAAAATCCTATTTAAAAATATAATTTGGTAAACAACCCCCCGTCCTCCCCCCCCCCGTCCTCCCCCCCCCCCCCCCCGAAAATGACAGTAAAATGACTCCCGGGCAACGCTGAGTAGGTATAGCTCATAACTATATAAAAGCATGATCATGATTTTTAACAACAAAATATAAACGATACATTATAATAATTATGCAAAAATGAAAATATAGTTGGGAATTTATTTATCCCCCCCCCCCCCACGGCAGAAAAATGTGACACAAGGTCGGGAAAGTGGGATTTGAAAAGCCAGCGTCCTAGAGAAAGAGCACTCTGGCCAAACAAAATTTCCCTGGGAAGCCCTGTCGGTATTCCCTGGTAGGGGCGCCTCAGTCGATTAGCAATAAACTAACCGCTTCTCAACAGGCGAGAAGGCAAAGCGTGGGAAAGTGGATTTCCTAAAACCGCACAGGACCATAGCTCACACCGACAGAGAACGAGCCACTCTAAAAAAATGGCATAGATTCTGCCGGTCTGCTTTTGGTACGAACTAACCCCGAAGGTTGGGATTGTTAGTCCCAAACAGTTTATTTTGGTTTACCTACTCATAAGATCAAAGTGTAGTATCTGTTCCGATGGATACTGCACCCCATAGACTGGTATCGTCTTGGCCTTCGGGGCTTGATTCCGCCGGTCTATGGGTCTGTCCTGTGCAGTTCTAGGAGGTCCACCCTCCCAGGCTTTGCCTCCCCTCTTTGGGGAGGAGTAAGTTTATTGCTTACTGCCCGAGGCGCCCCTACCGGGGAATGCCGACGGGGCTGCCCCGGCAATTTTTAATGGCCAGAGTGCTCACCTTCTCGGGCGCTGGCTTTTTAAGCCCCACTTTCCCGACCCGACCTTGGGTCACATCTAACTTGTGGGAGTAAGATAAAACTGGCCTTGTGCCTAACTCCTGGAGATGAGTAAATAAATACTCATGTGTTACATATCTGTGTTCTAACAATTTAATATTTAATGTTTAATAGAATATATAAGCGTGTGAAGTTACTGTTAATATGTGATTGGATTAATGAAGGACACCAATATGGAGTTTACTTCCGGATGACTAACTACTACTAACAATAACTTCACATGCTTATAATTTCTATTAAATATTAAATTCTTTTTAACGCAAAAACGTCACACATTAGTAGGTAAAACCCAAGTAAATTGTTTTGGACTAATTTCACAAGTATATTTCCATTAAAATCTTTTATTTCGACAATTCAATTAAAATGTGCTCATAAACATGAACATTTTTTGCAGAAAATATTAAAAAAAAAATAATATTATGACAATTATCATTAATTAAAAATAATATTATGACAATTATCATTAATTAAAAATAATATTATGACAATTATCATTAATTAAAAATAATATTATGACAATTATCATTAATTAAAAATAATATTATGACAATTATCATTAATTAAAAATAATATTATGACAATTATCATTAATTAAAAATAATATTATGACAATTATCATTAATTAAAAATAATATTATGACAATTATCATTAATTAAAAATAATATTATGACAATTATCATTAATTAAAAATAATATTATGACAATTATCATTAATTAAAAATAATATTATGACAATTATCATTAATTAAAAATAATATTATGACAATTATCAATAATTAAAAATAATATTATGACAATTATCATTAATTAAAAATAATATTATGACAATTATCATTAATTAAAAATAATATTATGACAATTATCATTAATTAAAAATAATATTATGACAATTATAATTAATTAAAAATAATATTATGACAATTATCATTAATTAAAAATAATATTATGACAATTATCATTAATTAAAAATAATATTATGACAATTATAATTAATTAAAAATAATATTATGACAATTATCATTAATTAAAAATAATATTATGACAATTATCATTAATTAAAAATAATATTATGACAATTATCATTAATTAAAAATGGTTTCGCAAACCTGCAAAACAGGGTTCTTGTTAATGAGTTGTTAAACGTTATAAATTGAATTGTACACCAAGCATTCAAAATGGCCACCAAGCTGCGTTTACAAACATTCGGCTAATAAAATCGAATCGAACAACTAAAACAAAAATCTGTGCTTCGAGCATATGATGATGACTCATTCAAAACAGGTTAGAATTATCCGTCGATCTTATTTCTGGTCCAATTTGTTTTCCCTTTTCTTTTTTTGTTTTTTTTGTTAGGAAACTCAAAAAGGGGAAAAGGAACGACCTAAACACATGCAAGTTGCTATCTTAACGAGAGAGGCGCCCTCATGAAAATTACCCAGAAAAAAAGCTTCCGGGACAAATTTCGTTTACTGTGTTTATATGAAGATCTAAGATGGAGGCCAAAGGTCGCTAACTGCATTAAAAAAGAAATAAATGAATAAAAATAAAATATAAAATTTATTTTAAAAAAAAAGAGGAAATAGTTTACTTAATCGCTAGTTATTCCGAGTGAGAGAGAGGGGGGCATGGGGAGAGGGGGGAGGAGAGAGAGAGACGAAAGAAAAAGAGAAAGGAGAGAAAGGGGAAGAAAGAAAGAGAAATAAGAGAAGGGCAAGAGAGAGAAAGAGAAACGGGGAGAGAGAGAAAGGAGAAGGAAGGAGATAGAAAGGGAAATAGAAGGAGAGAGGAGGAAAGAGAGGGTTGAGAATGAGAATGATAGAGAAAGAGAAGGGGGAGAGAGGGAGAAGAAGAAAGGGGGATAGAGGGAGAAAGGGAAAGAGAGAGGGAGAAAGGGAAAGAGAGATGGGGGGAGGAAAGGGGAAAGAGAGGGTGGAGAAAGAGAGAATGAAAAAGAGAGGGTGGAGAAAGAGAGAATGAAAAAGAGAGGGTGGAGAAGAAGAGAGAATGAGAAAGAGAGGAAGGAGAGAGAATGAGAAAGAGAGGAAGGAGAGAGAATGAGAAAGAGAGGAAGGAGAGAGAATGGAAGGAGAGAGAATGATAGGGGCGGGGAGAGAGAGAGAGAGAGAGAGAGAGAGAGAGAGAGAGAGAGAGAGTACTGTGAAACATTTTCAATTCTTTGTGCTTGAACCCATGGCCCAATTAAATCCGACAACAAATTACAACCAGAGTTGAAAAATCAGATTCAGAGGTTTTGGAAGGAGTTGGAGTCAGAGTCCCTATTTACTTGTCTCTCAGAAGGGCAGAGTTGGACACAAGGTCGGGTTTTAATGTGGGGAAAATCTAGTTCCCCAAAAAGGGATACTCTGGATTCGGACAAAAATTTAAGTTGCCTCAGTCTAGAAGGATTTCCCATCACGGACCGAGGGAAGAACAGATGATGCATAGTATCAGAACAGATACTATACTTTGCTACGAGCAAAAAGGTGAAGGAAGAAAGATTTTTGGAGTCAGAGGTGGAATTTTTTAATCTTCAAAGAATCAACAGACAGTCTGAATATTGGAAGACTTTAAAATAAGGAGTCCAACTCCGAGTTGGATATTTTGGAATTCTAGGAGTCGGAGTCAGAGCTTAACCCTTGTTACAACAGCTCATCGGCAACAACACAAAATGAAAACAATGTTCAAGAAACGTCAAATGAAACGCACGTTTTTGTGCAGGTCTTTAGTGGCGGAAGACATTTAGAACTGACCCCCAAGCATGACAAACCAAAAGAAATGCTGTCTCAAACCTAAGTGTGACAGACTGGCCAACAGATGTAGTCTCTTGTTGGGATTCTTGGATGCATTTTAACATAAGATATGCCCATTAAGCCTGTCCGATTTGCAAATGTTATTTCAAACTGACACATGACAGATCTACCAACAGCTCGGCTGACACAGCCTCCTATATTAGGTATCCCGAGCCAAAATTTTATTTGTAGAATAAAATTGACATTTATCGCCATAAAGGGCTCCAATCCTTGGAGAGAATTGAATGCCTACGAGACATCATTCTCCGGTGTCTTCAGTCTCTCTGTTTAAGGGTTTGTCAGGCTACTCTGACATGGAGATACTTACCATATGAAGTAAACTCTGACCAATTATTCAAAAAGAAAAAGTATGTGTCATCTCCTCAGACCATCCAGCATGCCCCCCCCCCCCGGTTTGATAGAGGAAAGCTTTGAATAACCAATAAGAAGCTGTTGAAAATGAGGAACTGATGAAAAAATTAACAAAAACAAGACTCAATACTGGCAGGCGGGCACCCAGGATAAAATGGACCCCTCAACCTGTTTACACGCCAGACGCGAAGATGTAAGCAATGGTGTAAACCTTCTTGCCTCTGGAAGTGACACTCTAGCCATGATAGAGGCCAACCAGGGACAGCTATCAGTCCCTGAATAAAAAAAAAAGGTTATGCCCCTATCCCCACCACGTGCAGCGACAACAAAAGAATATATATATATATATATATATATATGGTCTGTTGCACAGAAGACGATATTATTGTATTGCTACCACTATTCTAAATTTGCCAAGTGGAGCAAAACATCGAATGAGATCTTAAAAGAGAAGATCAAGGAATCTGCCCTTCCTGAAGATATGAAAAATCTTACTTAAATGAGGCAATATTTACATAAGAGATTATCCACTCATGGACTAGCAACCAATCAGAACCCAGAGAATGGATTTGTATATCCAAGCATAATGGAACACCCCAGCCTTCTTATAAACCAACTTTCTAGCCTTCTACATCAGTTTTCTAGTGAAGCTCAACTTGTCAGACAGTTGAGCACTGACTACTAAATTAAACTAAAATGACATTATTGAATCTCAGAGAATGTAATTCTATTCAATAGCTTTTGAATTTATAAGTGTTTTTTTGTTTTTAGTAGTAGTAATCATCATCATCATCATCATCATCATCATCATCATCATCATCATCATCATCATCATCATCATCATCATCATCATCATCATCATCATCATCATCATCATCATCATCATCATCATCATCATCATCATCATCATCATCATCATCATCATCATCATCATCATCATCATCATCATCATCATCATCATCATCATCATCATCATCATCATCATCATCATCATCATCATCATCATCATCATCATCATCATCATCATCATCATCATCATCATCATCATCATCATCATCATCATCATCATCATCATCATCATCATCATGTTTGGTTTAACATCCATTTAATTTGACTTCCAAACTAACCTATCTTTGACCAGGTCTTTATTTATCCCTCTTTCTCTCAAGTCCATTCTTATTACTTCCTCCCATTTTTTCCTTGGTCTTCCCCTGTGAACTGGACCTGCTACCTGAACTGTTCTACATCTACTAACCCCAAAACTCTCATCCATTTTCTTAAATGTGGTCATACCATCGAAGTTTCCTGTTCTGCACATATCTCCCTATACTGTCAAGATTTACTCTTCCTCTGAGGTCATCAGAACTAATCCTGTCTTTAAGACATCATTCTCATATCATTTCTCTCCATGCAATGCATGTCCTCAACCCTCACTGGCCAGATTTCACTTCCATACATAATCACACTGCGTACACATGCCCGAGACTCTTCCTTTGGTCGACTGTGGTAACGTCCTCTTGGTTAGTAATGGCAGAAGTTCCCTGAACTTACTCCATCCCCGAATCACACTAGCACCTGTTCCACCCTGTGCTCCAATGTTATCACCAAAGTAACAAAACTTCTTGACAATCTTAATAGCTTCGCCATCCATATATACTTTGTAGTAATATTAACACTTTAATTTCCCTATAACACAATCAACATTTCAAGGGTACTTCATGCTAAATTTGATGCATGTCTGTCGAGTTGTTTTGGAACCTGTAGGTGGCAGACATATTTTTTACTGTTATCCTCATCATGTTTGTTGTTATATATATATAAAAAAAAACTAACCAAAAAAAAAGCCATAAAAATCAATGAAAATATGTACATAGCACTCCCACCATTACGCACAACACTTTTAAAAGATGATGCCGCTCCTTCGGATAAACAACTTATGAAAAGAATCTTACAAACAAATCTGCCCAACATTAAAAGAAACAAACACCAAGACTAACAAATAAAAAAGAACTGAAATCCTCTGGGTTCCCATTCCTTACAAGTACCCTATAGACTGGTTTTGTGATATCTATTATTAGTATATTCATTTTGACCATCACAACTATGACACGCGAACAGGCATACCAAGGGATCTTCATGCAAAATGTAGTTCAATCCTGTCCAATATGTTTGGAGAATCTAAGTGTTTATTATTAGCAGTAGTTTTATATGTATTAGTAGAAATATAATGTTGATCCCATATGAATGCCAAGGTAGCTTCATGCCATATTTGGTGGAATTCTGTTCAATAGCCTTTGAGCTTATAAGTGTTTATTGTTTTAGTAGTAATCGTAGTAATATTAAAGAATTTTGGCAATTGCAACAGAACCTGCCGATCCAGGATAGGCTTGCACAGACACAATTAAATCTGAGGCGCAAAACTTCATTGTCTCCTGAGACAGACGGATGCCAACAAAAACTATTAACATTTTTATCTCCCTATAACAGAATTTTGCCACCACTAACATTGAACGTGCAGCCATTAAGCTTCTCATTAGCCCAACAGTACCTCTTTTTTTAAAAATTCTACCTCAAAAATACAACGGAAAGCAGCGAAACTAGCCAAATGCACACAGATTGCTCTGAGAGGCTGGTGTTGTTTTCACAAGGAGGCGGCCATGAAAATTACGCAAGTCGGCAGAAAATGACTTTATTTTGTTTGTGCACGCATGCGACAAAAACGAAGGCTTTTTATCGAATTTTATCATTCGATTCCTTTTTTCCTCTTCTTGTTATTCCCCTTCAGTTATTCCATAATATCGGGTTGGAATGATGGAGGGAGGATGCGTTACCGTGCGAGAGCTGACAAGATGACAGGTTCATTGAGAAGAAACGCAAGCTGATAAAGTGAAGACACATGAAAGACACAAAAACAGAAAGAAAAAAAAATAAATGCAATTATTTAATTTGATGAAAATAGATTCAGCAAAATAATATAATTTGGTTTGAGAGAATCTTCTTATTTAATTTTTAGAAATGTTGTACAAGCATTTCTATAGGAGGCTCTGTCCGTTAGTCTGTCATGCTTAAGTTTTGAAAAGCGTTTTCTTTGGTTTGTCATACTTAAGTTTGAAATAGCATTTTATTTGGCCTGCCATACTTAAGTTTGAAATAGCATTTTATTTGACTTGTCAAGAAATTCCATTTTAATTCTTTTAATTTGTAATTAACTGAACAAGTCACCCATCTCACATTTAGCTATGTATTTCTCTCACCCTCTCTCTCACTGTATGTTGATTCAGTCACTCTCTAATATTTATTCTGTGAGCATTTGGACAAAGAATGGGTCTTTTTTTCAGCGTTACTTGTTACTTGGTCATTATAATAATAATAATAATAATAATAATTGTAGGAGCACTAGGAACAGTTCCGAAGAACCTAGAAAAATACTGGGAGAAATTGGAATCAAAGGGAAGACTGACACCATACAACGGACGGCAATGATAAAAACAGCTGACATCTTAAGGAAAATCCTTGAATGCGGAAACCTTTCCACATAAGCTACGAAGACTAACCAATCACATGCAAGGTGCAATAGAAAGAAAACAAAATCACAAAGAGCACCACAAGAACTCAAGGAAAAGAAACTGCAAAAAATTTCATAAACTACACCCACCCCCCCACTCCCTCTAAAGTGATGGCACCAGCCCTGGCTGATACCACACAAAACACTCGTGAAGAGTCAAGGAGAATGGATAGACTGAGGAGGGATAACACTAACAAGACCTCTGCTGGAAGAGTGTGGAGAGTACTGGGACATTGGGGAGGATTATTGCCATCCAAATCCCAGAGAAGGCCAAAGGTTGTTACCAAGTGTCTGTTGTGATAACGCAAATTCATTTGCAGTAGTTACCGAAAGAGGTGGAAGCACTAGAAATATGGGGAGACTTGTTGTCACTCAGACTCTAGGCAACACCACTGGTGATTATCAGTGAGCAATCACTGATTACTGTCTGTGTCAAAACTCCTTGTGAGTACATAATAATAATAATAATGAAGTAAAGAGACTTATTATTTTTAGTTATGTAAGAAGAATGTCTTAACAGATTTGTCACAGTTTATGAATTTTCGAATGAAATTAAAGTATCATAAAAAGTGATTGTGGTTATGACCCAACGATTCACAGGTAGTCTAGTATTATATATAAAGATTCGCTTCAGTTGACAGTATGCACAATCTACTTGTCATCTTGATATTGTCTATATACTGTATACCATGGTTGCGGAATCTGAGGGTATAAGGTCTGACTGACTCCTAGGATTCCAAAATTCTGAATTCAACTCTTTATTTTAAAGTCTTCCAATATTCAGTAATAATCGGAGTTGGATTAAAAAATCCGACTGACTCCTTGCTAGGAGCAGTGTAGTATCTGTTCTGATACTATACTTTATCTTTTCTGTCATCGGTCAGTGAAAGAGAAATATTTCTCGATTGTTTTGTCCCAATCCAAAGTGTCCCCTTTTGGGGAACTGGATTTTGTCCACATAAAAAACCGACCTTGTGTCTAACTCTGTGCTCGTGGAGAGGCAAGTAAATAGGAACTCCGACTCCTACTCCTTCCAAAACCTCTGACTCTCTCCGACTCCGCAACCCTGCTGTATACACAATCACAATGTATTTTCCCCTCAACTTTTTGTTATAAACCCTAACCCACGGATTGAGATAAAGATGGAAAATATATACCCATAGTTATCAAATATTTTCCCCGTGGTAACCATCTAGTAAGCAATCTACGAAGACGTGTCCACCCTTTAATTAGGAAGAAGATCGTTCTTGTTCCTTTTCTTGTAATCAGATCAGGATCTCTGGACTTTGGAATGGAGTCGTAGGAAATGTAGTAAATGCGCTAACAGCACAGCAATTCAAGGCGAAATTGGATAGGTGCTAAGCCACTGTATGTTCTTCTGTGTAAATTGATGCCCCCTCTTTCCCTACATGGTAACTGAAGCGTGCTTGTTTTATTTGTTGACAAATTTATTGAATCGAATAAAAGGACACGTGATGACATCGCCTAGGCACTCAACATCACCCAGCACTCCTAAACCAATGTCAGCAAAATCCGCCCGCGCATTATCCAGGTTACTTCCTCACAATCAACCAGGCCAAAAATAAACTCATTTTTCCCCAAAGACCATTACATTCACGTACTGGGGAGGAGGAGGAGGAGGATATAAAATGAAATTGATACTTACCGGCATAACAGGCTTCAATATTCTATATGCAAATATTGCTTGAATGAAACAATATTTATATAATAAATTATGCACTCGTGGATTGGCAGCCAATCAGAGCTCAGATAATAGAACTTTCCCATCTTGGCATAGTGAAACATTCCAGCTTTCATATAAACCGGCTTTTTAGTGTTTCTTCAGTTATTTTACTTATTTCGTTACTCAACTGGTCACACAGTCGAGCACTAAGTACTAAATTCTATAGAACCCTCGTCCTTGAGTGGCCTTTGTGCCTTGATAAGTGATGACACATTAAAACACACGCACAATGAAAATAAGCCTCCTCTGTCTTACATTCTGTTAAGAAACATTGGCCTTCTGAGAGGCAAAAGCAAGAAGAATCATTCCAGGCAAAACTTGACCATTTCTCTGCCCACTTACACAAACTGGACAGTTATTCCGATCAAACGTAAAACCAATAGTGAACATGACAGATCTTCTGACCGTTACACTTCGTGCTCAGATCATAATTAAACTTGTCTTTTAGTCCTCTTGGCTTTGGACAATTCCAGTGAGATTCCATCAATGGAAATACAAATATCCAATCACTCTCCTCAAATCTAACACATGCTGGCATTATAACAACAATATGATATCCTTTTTTGAAAACGATATAACATACAAGTATCTTTAGCTTCACAATTCTAAGATTCATATCAGCTGAAAACCTGTTTGTCAGGATTTTTGAGATGAGGAAGTGGTATCTATTACTAATGGAGATTTTGTATCTGTCTGTCTGAAACTGAAACTATACTATCTATATAATAATACACTAAGGTAATTTTGTGTTCGTACATACGTTATCACCCTCCACCTATTTTTTTACAAGATAGGATCGCCCGATCGCCGAAAATGTAATGCAAAAAAAAAAGAAGCAAGTTTTTACATTTCATCTGATGTTGCTGTTGTGTCAAACGTGAAACTCGAACTAAAACACACTAGGATCAAAGTGCAGCATCTGTTCTGTTCAAATATAGTACAATAATTTTGTGAGGTCTGCGTTCGCGTCGGACGTCCATACAATGAAAATATGCCACAAACTCCTACAAGGGTTTTTGAGATATACCCTTATAACCAAATATTCTGAAACTACATTAACCAGAATACTTTGATAAGTATATTTCAGTTTGAACAAAGGTGATACACGCCGGACGTCCATAGAATGGAAATATTTTCAAGCACGGCTGCAATATACAACGGATGAAGGATACAATTGTGGAATTTCCACAGGTCCCACTAGTTACTTCTATTAATGTACTAGTGTACTTCTTATCTTATCTATTACTAATGGAGATTTGGTATCTGTCTGTCTGAAGTTGAAACTATATTACTACTTCTATTAATGTACTATTTTTCAATGCTCAGTTTATGGGGGGGGGGGGTAGTGTAGTATCTGTTCTGTTGTCATGAGACCATCGTCCAATGCATTACATCTGTCTTTGGAGAGGGGTGTAGTGTGATATATGTTTGTTCGTTATGATACCATCCTCCCAGGCATTAACTCTTCCTTTGGGGTGTGAATAATGTAGTACCCAGACATAACTTCCTCCTTTTCTTTGGGTGTAGTATCTGTTCTATGGTCATGATATCATTCTCCCAGGCATTACCTGCTCCTTTGAGGGGGAGCATAGCATAGAGCTACGAGAAATTGTCACAATTTGCTGTTCTTTAGTAAACTCAAAACTTACATTATATATACTATCAAAAATATGCGACCAAGGGGGGAGCATACTCTTTCTAGTTGACAAAATAGTCGAACTAGTCCTTATTTTTCTTTAAACCTTACAACATTCCAGCCACTGGACCCTGTCTCTTTCTCATTATATATTGTCGTTGGCCTTCTTTCAGTCTTGAGGTACAATAAATAATCTCTGTAAGGC
>OY744519.1:179495714-179523214 GCA_963556195.1 Sepiola atlantica
ATTATCGATATTATGTGCAAAGTTATGTTGGGAGTGTAGTATAAAATAGCTAGCCTGAATTTAAATTCAAGTTCTGTTCGGATAGAATAAGTTTGCTGATTAAAGGAGATAAATTGTAGAATCTATTACGTTGTTCAATTGTGTTAGGGTTAATAATGAGTGCTGACTCAAGAAGTCTTTGCCGAGATTTATTTAAAATGAAGTTAACGAGTATAGCCTGTTCATAGTTAAAAGAATGATCGTGTAATGCATGAGCAAAAAGTGCATTCAGAACATTGTTATTTTTTTATATCTCTTTTATGTTCACTAAGCCTTTTCTTAGTTCCCGTTGAATTTCCCCTACGTATATCTGATGACAATTATTGCATGGGATAGTATATATACCTGCATTAGATGTGTTTTTAAAAAAATGTTTTGTTGTTTTTAATGTTTGTTTTATAGTTTGTGATGTAGTTTGCATTGTCAGAATTCCTAGTTCATTTAGAAATTTGCAAATTATTGTATTATTGGCATGAGTAGGTAAGAGAAGATGTCTGTTTATGAGAGAAGTGTCCAGTCTATGAGATTTTTGTTTATTGTGTTTGGAAAATATTTGTAGGGCTTTTTTCTTTGCATTTAATATGAAATATGTGGGGTATTGCAATGTTTTCAGTGAATTTGTGATGGATTTGACTTCTTCGTCTAGATATTGTAGACTACAGATTCTGAAAGAACGTAGGAAAAAACGATTATCATGCCTATATATATATATATATATATATATATATATATATATATATATATATATATATATATATATATATATATAAGGTTAGTGGGAGGTAACCCCAGCAGAGTGCTCGATTATTAAGAAAATTCAAAAATAAGAGCGTAATATTTATTTATATATGTATTACAGAAGATCAAGACAATATCGGTACCGTCGGTTTCATATCCGAACAAAGGATACCTATAATTGGTCAATAGTATAGACGCTCTTTTTAAAGTTGTAAACTATTTGCCGTTTAAAAAAAACTCAACAGTAAAGACATATTCGTAAAGACACCAAGACTAACACCGTCTGAAGATGATTTGACGAATCAATTCAAAAGTACTTGCGAAAAAGGAAAGAAAAATGGAACAAGAAACCCATGGAACTTTCATACACCAATTTTACTGAAATACTAAATGAACTATTGGGAAAATTGAAAAAATAAAAACAGTCTTATCAAGCAAAAACACTCCTTGTTATTTAATAATGTTTGCCTGAATATATATATATATATATATATATATATATATATATATATATATATATATATATATACCATAATTAATTATTAAGTGAATAATATTAAATTATTTTTACCTACATACGCCAGCGTTTCATAAGTGTAGGGAATGATAATCTCAGATGGTCACAAGGTTCGAACCCCTGCTACAGAATCAACCTAGACTCCGCAAGCAAGCATCATAACCATACGGCCACGAGACATTACCACGTCAAGAAGGGAATTTAAGTTCTATTTATGCGAAGGGAGGCACATATAGAAAGACTAACTAGATTCAACGGAATATGCCTTATAGCTACGTGTCAGTTTATTTTTAACTTCTCCGAACAGGGCTCAACTTCAATCTGATTAAAGGAGCTTATAACAATATTAATTTTAGTAAATAATATTAAATTATTTTTACCTACATACGCCAGCGTTTCAAGCTTTCGGTCTCATCAGTGTAAGGAATGATAATCTCAGACGGTCGCAAGGTTCGAACCCCTGCTACAGAATCAACCTAAGATAGCTTTCATACGATGTTATTATCGGCCAAAAAAACAACAAACATAACTAATATATATATATATATATATATATATATATATATATATATATATATATATATATGCACACACATACCTAACTTTATATATAGAAAGATATGAGTTTTCAAATTTAAAATCATAGTGATTATTTTAAAAAGGTGGAAGTTTGAGGGAGAGAAAAAAGGTAGATAACGCCGGCTCTAGATTTAAAAATGGTTTCAATAGACTAAAGAGTGTAACCTTTACCGATTCAAGGACTTTGAGATTCTCACATAGAAATTTCTCAGAGTTTTGGTGCCACAGGCATTTTTCTTTTCTTGGGAGGTAAAAGGACACCCCATTAAAATGTTGGGTTGCGCAAAACAACAAAAAAATCTCTGAAGGGAAATGCTCAAGTAAATAGATCCATTTTTTTTTTAATGTAAGATTGATTTTAGTTCATCTGAAAAAGAAACGAGAGAAAGAAAAAGTATGCGAGGAATAAGAGGTATTAAAAGTGGGACGATGGAGGAGGGTTTTCATTGAATTAAAATATATATCGAGAGAGAGGGGGAGGGAAAAATATAGACAGTGGGAAGAGAAAGAGAAATAAAGAAAGGGACGAGATGAAAAAGAGGGAGAAAGAGAGAAGGATAGAGGGGGAAAGAGAGAGAGAGAGAGCAAAGAAAGAGAAAGGAAAAATCAAAATGAGAAAGAAAGTTAATATATATCGGGGTTTTTAATCTCAGTGTGAAGAAACTTGTCACGTCTAGCCACACTGAAGAACTATAATACAGCGAAACAGCTGTCTGTGGATGATTATATATATGTGTGCCTGTGGATGATTATATATATATGTGTGTCCTCTGGATGATTATATATATATGTGTGTCCTCTGGATGATTATATATATGTGTGTCTGTGGATTATATTTATATATACTAGCAGGACCTGTGCCTCGACGTTGCCGGGGATAGATATAAATTACATTTTTAAAAATATAACTATTAGAGTATTAATTCGAGCTCGTCAGAAAAGTACATAAAAAGTTCTTAATTTGAAAAAATTATATAACGTAGTGTGACATGATATAATAGAAAAACGTTCAAAAGGAAAACTGAACTCACGTGATTGTCGTTTCAAGATGGCGGACCATTTAGGGTCGCATGTGAGTTTAAAGTTTTCCTTTTGAACGTTTGTCTGTTATATCATGTCACATTAAGTTATATATTTTTTTCAAATCAAGAACTTTTTATGTACTTTTTCTGGCGAGCTTGAGGTGAACACATCCAATATTGGCATAATAATGTTGTTTGGTTTACTTTAAGCGAAACGATTCGTAAAATAATTTGCACTGAAATGTATCTGTTTTGAAAATGTTTTGCAAGAAAAATACAAAAATCGTGATTTTTGAAATATAAATGTACTTCGTTTATATATATATATATATATATATATATATATATATATATATATAGTCTCGGAAGTTTCTCAACCATTAAGACTATATAAAAAAAAAAACTTTAAAAAACTTTTAGTCCCAAGTCTTTCAGTAGAAAATCACTCATGTAAGTCAATTTATTTTTTACAGTTATTATATTAGTTTGCTTCTATCATTATTTTAAGGGATCATCAGTTGTTTACCATGAAAAATTGTTTCGGGAATTAAATATATATATATATATATATATATATATATATATATATACATACACACACACACGTACACACAACAATAGTTAAGCTAATTGGTAATAATAGATAACCAATAAGTAAATTCTCCTATCTTGTCTAAGCCTGTTGTTATTGTTGCTATGGTAACCTGGGAAGAAAATCTCACCACAGATTTTATCTAGTACCAGAGAAACCTTACAATTAAATAGTGTGCACCATAAAAAAAAGAAGAAAATAAATATTCTAGGAAGCATCTTTAAGGATTATATCTCAAAGAACTCTCCTGGGTTCCAGTCTTGCGTCTGTCGGCGAACACATGCACGCACATCACCTCACCCGACCCCCACAAAAACTAGTTGCACAAAAAATTATTCATCGCTGCATCTTTTGCCGTCTCCTTTAAATAACTCGTCATGAAAGTCCTCCCATATCTGCTTTCTTCGAACAGCTATGAATTAGCGTATATTGATTTCTACTGGCCTCATCAAATCCGACCCCCCCCCCAACTCTTATCACAGGAAGAAATTACATGAGGATACTCCGCTCTTCTTATTTTCCTCTGTATTCATTTCTTATTATTAAATAATCAAGGAGAGATCTATAACAGGCCTAGCAACCATGATGAAATTAGGGTCATAAATGGGGATGGGGATGATTATTATATTACTAGACATACCCATGACAACCGCTACCAGCATTTATTACTCAAAATTCATAAACTGTGACAAATCTCTTAAGACAGTCTTCGTTCATAAATAAAAATAAAAAGACTCTTTACTTCCATATTACTATTATTACTATTATTATTACTACTACTATTATTATTATTATTATTTACAATATTATTATTATTATTACTATTATTATTATTATTATTTACAATATTATTATTATTATTACTATTATTATTATTACTCACTAGTTCTCACACAGGTCCTCATCAGTGATTGCTCACTGATAATCACCGGTGGTGTTCCCTGGAGTCTGAGTGACAACAAGCCTCTCCAAATTTCCAGTACTCTCCCCCTCTTTCGATAACCATTGCAAATGACTTTGCACTATCACAACAGACGCTTACCATTGAGTTCTAGCTGGCAACGATCATTGGTCTGCTCTGGAATTTGTATGCAATAAGCCTCTCCAAGGTCCCAGTACTCTCCGCACTCTTCCAGTGGAGGTCTGGTTTGTGCTCCCCCCTCCCCGGTCTTTTCAACCTCCTTAACTCTTCATAATTATTTTGTGTGGTACCAGCCGAGGCTGATGCCCATTTTTTTTTTTTTTTTGGGTGGTGGTGGGGGGGGGGGGGCACAGTTTATAATATTTCTTAGCAGTTTCATTTCCTTTGGTTTCATGTGGTGTTCCTCCCTAGTTTTTGTTTTACTTCTGTTGCAATTTCTATGTGGTTGGTTAGTGTTCATAGTTTATGTGTGTTGGTTTTCGCATTTAAGGGGGGGGGGGTATTTTTGGCCGTACACCGTTGAGCTCAAGAGAACGAAAAAAGTGCACAAGTTTGTATCTATAACGAAAGAAATAAATCACAGTTTTAACAATCCAATTCCACCTAATATCTTATATGTATTTTTTGCCTAATACATATTCTATTTTAATTTTTACTTTTCTTCTTTTTGTCGATAAGTCCAAACTACCTGTATTTTCACTATTTCAGGCCACTTGTTAAAAATGTGCCTTAGAGCCAGCAATGCCTTAACCCGGCACTGTATTTAATGATTAAAAGAAGTTTTGAGCCAATTTACATTACCGTAAATAGTGATTGAGAGTAAGATAATCTGCGCTCACTGTTTTCCGGTTTGTCTAGAATGGAAAACAAGCAGGTTGATCTCTAAGTAGGAGTGGGAGGAGATGAAGTAAGGATGGAGTTTGGGAGTGGATGGTGTCCTTTTAAGATGGATTTAATTTGGGGAGACCAAGATCAAAGTAAAAGTGGGGAGCAGACAACTTGGAGGAGCTCTATTACCAAAAACTAAAAACGAGGACAAGATTCATTCACTAGACTAGCTAAGAGGGTAACTTAACCGGGCTTTGATTGTCTCTCAAAGGCCAGATAGGAATTTAGGTAAAAATGGCACAGGTAAAAATTGTACCAGGAAAAAATTGCATGATAAAAATGGTAAAATATTGGGAGCGGAGGACTTAGCCTTATTTAAAACTAGAGGATAGGAAGCCTATTCCCCTCACACTACCCAGAAAAAATTAGAAAAAGTTTTAATGGTTTTAAAACAACAGAGTAAATACTTATTTTAAAATATTTATTTCTAAATATTGGGTGAGGGGGGGGGGGGTCTTAACCATTATTTAAAGCTAGAGAGAAGGGAGCCTAGCCCTGCCCCTCTCGAACGATCTTAATTTTCCGTTACCGAATTGTTCTTTCTTTGTGCCATTTTCCCCTATTTATTCACTTGTTTACTGGTGCCATTTTTACCGAGCACCGGCCAGATAGTAGCAGAGTGATATGTTTATCAAATAATCTTTTTATTCCTACCCAGTTTGGTGATACTGGCAACAGAAGTGCTCACAACAGATGGTCTGGATTAGTGAAGAGAAAGAAGCCCCCTAACCTGTTATCCTCAAACTAGAAATCAAGAAGTGCTATAAAATTCCAGCCATTGTATCAGTTACATGAGGGATCTATTTTGCAATATCATGCGTTATGTGGAGTTGTAGTTTAGTCGGCGTATTGATACACAGGCAAATAGCACATCACTGACATGCGCACTGGAAGCCTACTGAGTTCTGCCCAGCTATTTTCTGGGCAAATACAAAGCAGTTTGAGTTGAGATTTCAACATAGACAGTCTGGCATTCACTCTCTCTCATGGTCATTATCATGGAATTATATTACTTTTATGCCTGCCGACCAAGCAATTCAACTCACTTGTCTACGTTCATGTATTCTTGTTCCAGTTAAATAAATATATTATTGTAGAGAAAACGTTGGTGTTTTTCTTGGAACTCATGGTGACTTTTTTCTTATTCAAGTCAGATACAGCAAAATGGCTACCTCCTGTTTTGACACTCTCAACAGACACCATTACCATTCAAATGAATAAGGTATCACCATTCAAATGAATGGGGTAGGGAGGAGGAACCATTAAATAAAAGTTTAGTACTTTTATTTAATGGTTACTCCTCCCTACCCCAGGTCAGAATTGTAACCTTTCTATTTGGGAAACCCAGCACCAAACCCTAACCACCAGACCGACAAAAACACATACACTTGGCGCCATCAATGATTTATAAATATTTCCGGCCTTTTGGCTAAGATCAAAGTGTAGTATCTGTTCCGATGGATACTGCACGCCTGTCCTGTGCAGTTCTAGGAGGTCCACCCTCCCAGGCTTCGCCTCCCCTCTTTGGGGAGGAGTAAGTTTATTGCTTACTGTCTGAGGCGCCCCTACCGGGGAATGCCGACGGGGCTGCCCAGGCAATTTTTAAATGGCCAGAGTGCTCACCTCTCGAGCGCTGGCTTTTAACCCCACTTTCTCGACCCAAGCTGTGGTCACATCTTACTTGTGGGAGTAAGATAAAACTGGCCTTGTGCCTAACTCCTGGGGAGGAGTAAATACCTGATTTATAAATATTTCCAAAATAAAAACAGGAGGAAAGAAGAAAAAAAATAGGTATTTTGAACATAAGAACTATTTATATACACAAACATGAAAAGTAAACAGACATCCTTATTTCTAAATGAATAAAGTCGAAAGTGTTTTTCATTTATCACTCCTACTCTTATATTACCATCAAAACGGGTTACTATTATTTAAATAATACAACAGAGTATTTTGAAATACTGTATATATCGTAGAGACGAACGGCCCCAAAACAGAACATTGAATGCCTAATTTGCATAATTATTTTTTAAACAGTTCATAATAAATTAATGTTTGGTGTTATTAATTCGTAATTTTATTGTCCTATTTTTTTCATATATATGCAATAGTTTTATCGATATTAACAGTAATTAATTAAAGTGCTTTAATTTAAAAAAAGATAAATTATTAAACTATTTAAATAAATTAACTTTCAATGTAAGTAATTTAAATAAAACTAACCAGAAAGAAAGATATACGAGGCCATATAAAGAAAGAGAGGAGGATGCATGACTGCTCCCTCATTTACGCCCCATGCCACATTTTTTTAAATTGTTTTTAAATTCAATGAAAAAGTTGTAAGTAAAAAATAAAAGAGCACACACACACATCATCGCTCAGGCAAATTGGTTTCCTTTCTTTTCATTTCTTGGTGGTTTTATTTAAAAGATAAATAAATTTTTATAAAAATTACCGAAACGTTAACATCTATTTATGTGAATAAATGTTAATGCTTATCTATTCATATGAATGAATGTTAAAGTTTTTATCTTGTGTTTATAAAAAAATTATGAATCAAAGTGTGTTCTTGGCCTTTTGGCTAAGATTAAAGTGTAGTATCTGTTCCGATGGATACTGCACCCTATAAACTGTTATTGTCTTGGCCTTCGGGGCTTGATTTACGCCGGTCTATGGGTCTGTCCTGTGCAGTTCTAGGAGGTCCACCCTCCCAGGCTTCGCCTCCCCTCTTTGGGGAGGAGTAAGTTTATTGCTTACTGCCTGAGGCGCCCCTACCGAGGAATGTCGACAGGGCTGCCCAGGCAATTTTTAAACCCCACTTTCCCGACTCAACCTTGGGTCACATCTTACTTGTGGGAGTAAGATAAAAACTGGCCTTGTGCCTAACTCCTGGAGAGGAGTAAATCAATACTCATTAATAATGAAGACTGCTGTCAGTGGAACAGTGGAAAGTGGAATCCCGAAGTTTACAGCGAGTTGACGCTGCTTAAGTCCACCTTCATATTAACATATATGGTTCCTCTGAGACTCTGAAGATCCTAATGCTTCTTTGGTCCGTGTGATACTTAAATAGTGATATATGATAAATATATTGATATCTAGAACACAAAAAATGTCAATTAGTAAAAAATATCGATGTTTCAAACTTTTACTGCTGCGTTGTATGGCTCCGAGTACAGGCCATCAGCAAAGGAGGCAGAAACTTAAAACATGTATTAATTATTTTTTTGAAGTCATTCTAAAATTCATAAACTGCGACATCTCTGTTAAGGCATTCTTCTTGTATAACTAAAAGTAATAAGTCTCTTTACTTCTATATTATTATTATTATTATTATTATTATTATTATTATTATTATTATTATTATTACTTCATAATAAAAAATAGCAAGTCTTTATTTATATATTATTAAGTAAAGAGACTTATTATTTTGCAATTCTATTTTTCATACGTTTGTGATGTGTACAGAAAATTGTATGTAAATTAAACAGCAACATAGAAAAAAGAGTCACTCTTTCTTTCTCTAAATGCTCACAGAGATATTAAGAAATATTAGAGAGTAGCTGAATCTACATAGTGAGAGGAAGCGAGAGAAATACACAGATAGCTAAGACAGAGATGGGTGATTTGTTCAGTTAAATACAAATTATGGCTAATTAGAATAATAAAACAGATTTTTTTTTCAAACACAACTCAATCCTAGAATCAGGTTAAATCAACGTGATACCATCGCTTTCAAGCCAAGAGCAGTCCTAAACCGAAGCCCAATGTTTCACTGTTTATAAACAAACTCAGTGAAACATTGGTTTCGGTCTGGAACCGCTCCTGGCTTGAAACTGATGGTATCACGTTGATTTGACCTGATCTTCTGTAACACTAGTAATAAATAAATTTTATGCTCTTATTAAATAATTTAGTACTCTGTTAGATTCCTTTCTACCAAACGTAACCAAAGAGTATATTTATATAACACTAGTAATAAATAAAAATGTATATAAATAAATGTGTGTGTGTGTGTGTGTACACACACGTTACAAACACAGATAATAAAATAACTGATTTAACAAATAATCTCTTAGTCTAAGAGGAGATTTTATTTTTTAAAAAATGAAAGGGAGATAAACCATAAATACTTAAATATTGACGTGGTACTCTTCCACCTCCACCTGTTCCGCCAAAGAGAAAAAAAATCAAGGGAGATAACAATGTCATTAAAGATAAAATTCCAAACAGGCATTCAAAATTCAAAGTAAACAGTTTATCAGTCATGAATTAACCCCGCATGGGTCGGGGGGGGGGGAAGGGGAGGGGGTTAAAGTGCGGGTGTACAGTTTGTGGGGAGGGTCTGTTTGAGAAAAAGATTCAGAATGTAGTTCTTCACAGTTGACTATCTTCTGGCTTTCCTAGTCTTCTCATTTCAAGGTTGTTTGGATGGGTAGAGGAGGAGGAAGAGGAGAAGGAGGAGGAGGAGGTGCACTGCTTTTGATCATCTCAGTCTCCTTACTTTTCCAAAGACCGAGCATGCAAAGAACATATGGACAAAATATGGTATATGAATTAGTGTTGGGACGATTAATCGGGAATCAGAAAAATCGGAACTCTTTGGGGTATCGGGGATCGGAAAAATTTGTGCCTATTTCTGGCTTGAATCAAAGTTAAAATCAAAAGTCAAGTATTATGGTTCATTTGTGCTCCTAAATCAAAAGAAAACAAGACTTTTCAAATAATGGATAATATAAATCTTAATTCTATCATAAATAGTAATATTGGCAAGATTAATTTCTTCCTTGCACCCTATTGCTAACAGGCGTGATGTGACTATTAGTTTCTTTTTATAAGTACTATTATCGCATGTCTGATTTATTCCCTGCTTCCTTTGTTCCAGCTCGTTGGTCTAGTGGTCTTCATCAATTCGCTGTTCTGATACCTTGTTATAATAACAGCTTCCTATTCCAGTAGCTTCAAGAACTGCTGGCTTGTGGAACTCTCTTCCTGCTGACTATTTTCCTCCTACCCATGACCGTAGTTTATTTTTCAAGACTAAGGTTAATAAGCATCTCCTGCCTTTGTGTTAATCATCTTTCATTCTTTTTATTAAGTGGCTTCATACCTTATCTGTAGCGTCTTCCATAAAAAAAGACCTGCAACGATTGTAACCCAACCACAGGGCAATAATTAGACAGATTTGCAATGTGAAGCTGAGAACTGTAAGCTTGTGGAACTCTCTTTCTGCTGACTGTTTTCCTCCTACCTATAGCCTTGGTCTTTTCAAGACTAAGGCCAATAGGCATCTCCTGTCTTAACGATAATCATCTTTCATTGTTTTTAGCTTCTTTCATCAAGTGGCTACATGCCTTGTCTAGAGCGACTTCTATAAAAAAAGTCAAGTATTATTGTCGATTTGTTCTCCTAAACCAAGGATTTTTCCAACATGCCTCTATTTAATCAAAGAATCAAAAATATATTAGTTCGGTATAATGGCATAACAAGAATTGCAACTTCCGGGTGAGAATGTGTTTTATTGTGAAAATCAGTCCCCTATGTAGTTTACACATGCAAAAATCTAGGTCAACACATACGAAATTGTGAAAAGTGATTTCTTTCATTGGAAATTTTGAGTTTTATTTTTAATACAAATTTAGTTATTATAATTGGAATGTTTTCTGTTTCACTATTTGTAAAAATACTCAAAGGAAATATTTTTAACAAAGCATGTTAAGAATGGCTTTCTAAATAATAACGTTATTATTTAGAAAACAATTCTTAACATGGAGAGGAGGGCGTTGTTAAGTATTCTGTACTTTCACCTAACAATTTAATAAATAAAAGAAATGTGTTTTTGTCCCCAAATAAGAATAGTTAACAAAGCCCCTGGCAAGAATGTAATATAGCAGGAACTGATTTTCACACTTCACTGCTGAACACATTCTTAGCCGGAAGTGGCAATTCTCGGTCGTTATGCCATTATACCATTAGTTCTGTTAAGCTAATGTTTGAATCAAAATACCATATCAATCAATTAAACGAGTAAACGGCATGGGGGTAAGAAGTACACAGAGTTAAATAAATAATTACAATTCCCTGGGATTGGGTGGGGTGGGGGGGCACCCCCAGTCACTGAAGAATTACTTCCGGCTTCATGATCCTAATGTAAACAGCATGATGATATTTGCACTAATGGGAAATGAACCAACTAACTCAGCCGCCAATATTTGTGTTAGGTTGTTGAATTTTGAGGGAGTTTGGGACATTTCCTCCATTGGTATCAACAACAACCAACCACTTCACCAGTTTTTACTAACCCCAACTCGCTCTCCTCCTTTCTCTTTCATTTGACCTCTTTTTTCTCATTCTTGCCTATTGTGAGAGGTGGGTGGGTATGTGATTGGCCTAAGCGCCATGCAGAGTTCGAATCCTACCGGATCTATCACGATGCTTATCCAGAACTACAGAGACATTCGAAAAAAAATAAAATAAAACAAACTGAGGAATATCTAATGTACGTACCTGTCACAGGCTGAATATATCATATACCAAAAATCATATAAATTAATAAAGTAGTTTTTTCTTTTATAAAAGAAAAAATAATTTCATCGATAAATGAATAAGGGGGAAATATCGCCGCCATTTTGGCATACTCAAGGGTGATATTCAAGGGAGATAATACGAACTTTTGTGAACAATTGAATTTCTGCACATTTAGGAAGTTCAATTATGTACTAACACCTTTGGTACCCCGCCCCCACAAGCCATGTGGCCTTCAACTAGTCGTTTACAATTGGCATTATGTTTCCACATCCAATAACACAAAAAAGGGTTGATATGGCATAAAACAGATAAACTAACCCAATGAATGAATGACTCTTTTTCTCAAATAGTATTGTTTCATCATCATCATAATAATCATAATAATGATATTCCATTCCATGCTGGCATGTGTTGGACTGCTTTTAGAAATTGACTTCCAAACTGATTAATGTCTGACCAGGTCTTTATTTATCTTTTTTTTTTCTCAAGTCCATTTGTATCACTTTTCCAAGATGTCTGTTTACATTAGTTTTAAACCTCTGCATGTCGGTACAGTCAGGGAAACAGGGAGCAGGGAGGAAGTTCCAGAGGTCGGCACCACGAGGAAAGAAGCTATTGAAGCATCTGGGGACCTCCACAGTGAATGGATGGGATTTAGCCGATTGTCGGGTTGGTTAAGTGTATTTACGTTAAGGGGGCATCAGAGCAGCCAGTTCATCGGAGCACAGTCCATTGAAGTACTTGTAAAAGAAGTACAAGGATGCAACATTGCGGCAATGGAACAGGGGCTGGGGCTTGGTAGATAGTGAGGGACCTATTAAGTTGGCAACTCTTTTTTAGATGTTGTCTAAGAGGGAGAAACTAGTGGATGATGCACCATCCCAGATGTGGCAACAATACTCCATGCCTGGGTGGATGGTGGCTTTGTAGAGATACAGGATAATGTCAGGTGTGAGGAGTTTACTAGCACGGTAGAGGGAGCACACTTTCTTTGCTGTAGTCTGGATACTGTTTTACAGCAATTTCAGTAACTTTTGACTTATTTTTTAAAAATCTATTTGTGCTCTATTACTAAATTGCGTTTCCATCTGTTTTTACATGGTCCACATTTGAGTATTTTTATTGATTTACTATTAAAATAAAACTTGAGAATAGTCTCTAATATGTTATGAATCATATTAAGATGATTCAGTGCATTAGCTGTTAAAATGAAACTTATATGAACAGTCAAAGTTGTGCTTCTGTGTGATTTTTGATGTTTTTCAGGAGGGTAATGGGATCTTGTCCAATATTTATACTGGTTTTATCTAATAATTATTGCTTTCATTATGATTAATTTTCATTTTACCATCAGATAGCATTACATTTGTAAGGATGTTTCACTTTGTTTGAAGCCTGCATTTTTAGTTATACAACGTGAAAATTGGCTTCGAGACGAATAACACACAAGACGGCAAATTTTCAACGAACTTTGAATGGTCATAATTTCATGGCTAATTTAGCTACTAAAATAAATTTGGTATCATTGTTTACGTTTTTCAAAGATCTATGTGTCCACATAAATGTTTTATTAGAAATAATGAAAACAAATTTTGATTTTGAATACCTACTCAAGTCTGTGCTTCAGTGTCTAGACTTGGAAATTGGAATGTAATATTGAGCTTGTTATGCATACAAAGAAGAGTGACAAAGCTAATAAAAAGAATAAAAGATTACAATTACAGGGAGAGGTTGTAAAAATAGGATTAATTATTGTATTAGAGAGAAAAGGGAGAACTGGAAGGTCTTTGTCAAGTCAGATTTCAAAAACTAGATCTATTAACCACTATTTTTTTAACCAATTGAATTTTTTTTTAAGACCTCATATAGAGTATTGCACTCAGGCCTGGACTTCAGTGTCTACACATGGAAATTGGAATGTAATATTGAGATAGAAAGGCATACAAAAAGAGTGACTAAATTAATAAATAGAGTAGATTACTTAAAAGAAGAAATCGGAAATATAGGATTAACTACTTTACTAAATAAGAATGAGCAATTATTTAATTGAAACTTACAAAATAATTAATGGCATTGGTGAATATTGAATTTAGTAGTCAGTGCTCAGCTGTCTGACCAGTTGAGATAGAAACCCAAACAGTTGGTTTATAAGTAGACTGGCATGTTCCAATATGCTTAGACGGGCAACTCCATTCTCTGGTTTTTGATTGGTTTCTAGTCCATGAGTGGATAACCCTTTATATTGATAATCCATTTATAATATAAGGGGAATTTCTGTCTGTGTGTGTTTGTGTGTCTGTCTGTCAGTCACAATTTTTTAAAGAAATATCTTAACCTCTTTTAGAAATGAAAAATATTGCAACAAATAAAGTGTATGCCATGACCGAAAATCGAAACCAAAATCTTGAGATCTTCAGTCTGATGTTATACGAACTGAGCTATTTAAATTTTCTTATAAATAGATCTTAAAACATTACCATAACAAAATAATTATAGCTCTCATGTTTAGTCATAGATTTATGATTTACGTCACGTTTCAAAACATGAATTACAACATAAGCAATAATCAAAAATAAATAAATAAATAAATGAATGGGTAAACATTATCAAAGCGTTGGAAATTATTTTAATAGTTCAAATCAATTTATTTTGCTTTAACTACCTATTGGCGTTAAAACCTATTTAATATTCAATACATACTAGAATTTGAGCCCTTATACATATACAAGACAAACTTAAAACCGGGCAAGAGACTAGTTACAGCTGTTTGCAATACGGTGGAGGCCAAAGCGATGACAGTAAATACATAAAAATGAATAAGTTGAATAAGACAATAAAAGTGATATTCTTCTTCAATAAAACTTATTTATTTATTTCTATATATCTTTCACTTATTCTTGTATAGAGTCCAGAAAAATGGTTGATATTTCGGGAGTAACCTTCCCCATTTCAAAACAGGGTTTTTTTTCGTTTGCTTCTGAGAAGCGTCTAAACGCTCTGTCACATTAGAATGTGCATGTTGCAGTAAAATTTCGATCTGCAAATAATGTAATGTTTTATATTTCGGAGGGTCTAGTCTTTTATATAAATATTGACTCATTCAAGCGAGAATTTTCCTATCAAATATTTGGAGCCATTTAATTTGATTCAATTTGATTCAACAGTGAATATTCTCTTTTAATATGTATCCTTGATCTGAATGGTTATTGTCAAGGCAGATTTAAAAAACAAGATCTATTAACCAATTGAATTTTTTTGCTAAGAGTAATATATTTTGGAACAAGTTGTGGAATCAGATTAAGAACAGAAATAGCATGGATCATTTTAAGATAAAATAAGACGAATTCTGAAATAATGCTAAAATCAAAGGAATAAAGCAACTAGCGAAAGAAATATTTAATAGAATTTTAATTTGTAAATTTATATTGTATAAATAATGTAAATGTCCAGTGCAAAACGAATCAACAGACAAACAATAATATAAAAACATCTTTCCAACCGTGTATTTGATACCAGGATTGCGGTGTTTGAATGTATATAGTAGTGTTGGGACGATTAATCGGAATCAGAATCGGGAATCGGAAAAAATCGGAACTTTTTGGGTATCGGAATCGGAAAAGCTGTAGCCTAATTTCCGATTCCAAAAACGATTCTTTTAATTTTTTTGTTTGTTTGTTTAAAATTTAATTTTCCATTGCTAATACTAATGATAAAATGATAAATATTTATTGAATTTAAACTACCAGGAAACTAAAATTTATAGAACATAATAACGAATTTAGGTAAAAATGTCACTAGAAAAATGGCCCGGTAAAAATGGCACGAGTGGATAAATAGGAAAAAAATGGCACAAGTGAAAAATATAGATCAAAATCTTACAATGAGTTTATCAAAATCTTAAATACAATATAAAAAAGGAAAACATCAAGAAGTTTGTCAAATTAAAAAATAAAATTATATCTACATTTAAAAGTAGATGACTTTCTGCTAAACTTCTACTTTTTTAGGCGATTAGACGATTTTATAATTGTAATCGGAATCAGTAATTTTAATTGGAATTGGGAAAAATATTAGTATTTTCCCATCACTAGTATATGGTCCAACTCCTAGGATTCCCAAAAATTCGACTCTGATTCTTAGAATTCCAAAATAGCCGACCCCGACTTCTTATTTTAAAATTTCCAATATTCAAACTGTCAGCTGATTCTTCAGAGATTAAAAAATCCGGCTTCGACTCCTAGAATTCTTATGAGTCCGACTCAGACTCCTTCCAAAACCTCCAATTCCCTCCGACTCCACAACCCTGTTTGATATTCCACCCATTCCTCCTCCTCCCATCTCCTTGTATCATTTCATACTTTTCTATTTCTTAAATAAATAAATAAACAAAATAAAATGAAAGCAAACAATACTCACTAATGTTCAATTTAACTTCTTATAAGCTTCATTCAAAAATTGCTGAATCTGACTCCCTAACTCAGAGGTGGGGACACAGCTGAAAAAAAATTTTGGACTCCCTAACTTGGTTTAAAAAATTTTACTCTGACTCTTGACTCCTGCAAAAATTCCTGACTTACATTCTCCACCTCTGCTTCTTACTTAATCGCTTCTCTATCAACCCTCCTCTCTCTTGTCACCATCATCCACCTATCGCCATCTTTATTTCACTTCATTTAAACATTTCTCCCCTCTTCTTTACACATTATGATTTTCTCTCTTTCTTCCAGCAACAATTATCCATCTTCTTAAGCCCCTCTTTATTTACTTTGCCATTATCCACTTATCATATACTTTCTCTCCAGCAGTCACCCTCTTTCTCTCAATCACCCAGCAGTCACCCTCTCAATCACCCAGCAGTCACCCTCTCAATCACCCAGCAGTCACCCTCTTTCTCTCAATCACCCAGCAGTCACCCTCTTTCTCTCAATCACCCAGCAGTCACCCTCTTTCTCTTAATCACCCAGCAGTCACCCTCTTTCTCTCAATCACCCAGCAGTCACCCTCTTTCTCTCAATCACCCAGCAGTCACCCTCTCAATCACCCAGCAGTCACCCTCTCAATCACCCAGCAGTCACCCTCTCAATCACCCAGCAGTCACCCTCTTTCTCTCAATCACCCAGCAGTCACCCTCTTTCTCTCAATCACCCAGCAGTCACCCTCTTTCTCTCAATCACCCAGCAGTCACCCTCTCAATCACCCAGCAGTCACCCTCTCAATCACCCAGCAGTCACCCTCTTTCTCTCAATCACCCAGCAGTCACCCTCTTTCTCTCAATCACCCAGCAGTCACCCTCTTTCTCTCAATCACCCAGCAGTCACCCTCTCAATCACCCAGCAGTCACCCTCTCAATCACCCAGCAGTCACCCTCTTTCTCTCAATCACCCAGCAGTCACCCTCTTTCTCTTAATCACCCAGCAGTCACCCTCTTTTTCTCAATCACCCAGCAGTCACCCTCTTTCTCTCAATCACCCAGCAGTCACCCTCTCAATCACCCAGCAGTCACCCTCTCAATCACCCAGCAGTCACCCTCTTTCTCTCAATCACCCAGCAGTCACCCTCTTTCTCTCAATCACCCAGCAGTCACCCTCTTTCTCTTAATCACCCAGCAGTCACCCTCTTTCTCTTAATCACCCAGCAGTCACCCTCTTTTTCTCAATCACCCAGCAGTCACCCTCTTTCTCTCAATCACCCAGCAGTCACCCTCTTTCTCTTAATCACCCAGCAGTCACCCTCTTTCTTTCAATCACCCAGCAATCACCCTATTTTTTTTCATCATTCAGCAGTCAATCCTATTTCTTTCCAGCAATTACCCTCTTTCTCTCCATCACCGTCATCAGCCTCTTTCTTTTCATCACCCAGCGGTCACCCTATTTCTTTATATCATCTGACAATCATTCCTTTTCTCTCCACCAACCAGCAGTCACCTTCTTTCTTTCTTTCTTTCCAGCAGTAACCCTCTTTTTCTATCTATTGTTCAATTATGCAGATCTCTCTTTCTCTCTCTCCACAATTCAACTCTCTTTATTAAGCCCCTTTTATTAACCCTTCTCTTTCTTTGTCATTATCCACTTATCATCCACTTTCTCTCCAGCAGTCAACCTCATTTTCTCCATCACCCAGCAATCACCCTCTTTTTTTCATCATCCAGCAGTCAACCTGTTTCTTCATTAGCCAGCACTCACCCTATTTCTCTCCATCAATTACCCTCTTTTTCTCCATCACCGTCATCAGCCTCTTTCTTTTCATCACCTAGTGGTCATCCTATTTTTTTTATATATCATCTGACAATCATCCCCTTTCCATCCATCAACCAGCAGTCACCTTCTTTCTTTCCAGCAAATACCCGCTTTTTTTTTCTATCTATTGCTCTATTATCAAGATCTCTCTTTCTTTCTCTCCACCATTCAGCTCTCTTTCTTTCTCATCATTTAAAAATCTCTCTCATCTCTTAACTATTTACTCCCTCTCTTCCTATACAACCACCAACCAACCATCCAATCAAATCTAAGCAAAGTGTCAATGGCGTGCAAGGATCTGAAAACCCCACAAGGTTTGCGTTTCATGACAATTGATTGATGTCAACCAATGGCAGATGATAAAATATTACACTTTCAACTTTATTTTTTTGGAAAAAATTTTAAAAAGTAAAAATGCCCCCCCCCCCCCCCCAAAAAAAAACTTGCAATCCTGTATCGGTTTCCAAGGCAACAATTTTTGATTCGTTTTTTCATTTTTCTAAATATATTTTAGATCTCTTATATATAAAAAAAAAAGAAATATTTTCTGTAAATCTATAACAATTTCTGCGTCAGATTGCTCGCAAACATTTCAAAACATCGTTCAAAAAAAAAAAAAAGACTGTAAAAATGAATATTTAAGAATTTAGAAGTCGCAAGAATAAGATTACGGTTACGTGAATTTGAAAAAACATTTCTGGGTTCTATCTGATGAAATATTTAAGAGGATTTGAAATGTATATTCATATCATGTCAGATTATATACAACAAGAAGAATACCCGTCCAGGAGGTTCAAAAAGAATTCCCTAAACAGAATAATTTTGCATCACTTTTATGTCTTCTTAAGAAGATTAAAAGTGTATGTTCATGATAGGTGCTCGACTGAGCTCCAATCCCCTCCCCCTGTAAAACATTCACAGCAAAAACTCGTCTAGCTACAACCACAGCCAAGAACTTTCCATTTTCTCTTTCTGTACCAAAAACCAAACGGAACTTTCTTGAATAAAGTTTCTTTCCTAGAACATCCAATCTGTGGAACAAGATACCACGAGTCTGCTTCCCAACCGACTACAGCATGGTTTTCTTCAAGTATAATGTAAATATCTGTTGATAATCAATTCCTCTTGCATAATGTTCCTCCCATCCCACCCATTGTTTCCAACCCTCTCGTGGTGGCGATCATTGTCCAACTGACAATCTCTAACTCTTATCCTCAAATGGCTCTCGGGCTTTGATAAACGATGACCCATTAGTAAAAACACCAAAAAAAACCCAGAGATTTTCCATGGTCGACTCCCCCCCCCCCTCTGACAACAGCAAGGATGAGGATAATAGTCCAAAACGTAAATAACATCGATACAGAATCCCAGAAATATCGTCAAAGAAATCTTCATCTTTGTCACAGACATAGAAGAACCATTTTGTTAAATGTAATGAACATCTTGCCAGTGGCCATGTCTTTCTCTCTGTCTTTTCGCAGATCCATCAGAGAAGAAGCATCCAATGCAAAGGCGGACATGTTTTGAACGCCGAAGAAGAAGACACTAGCTGGGAAGATAAAAGGGTAACCACTGATTTCTAGCGTGTATTACCATTCCTGAATGGCTTTGTCCACAAATGAGCTAACGAATCCCAGTGTTGTGTTGTGCCCCCCCCCCACCTCCAGCAGCAGCCGACCTCATTTGCCAAGATGAATGATGTTTTCATGAAGTTCAGTGTTTGTGTGCAAGTGAAAAAGTTTTTGTTACCTTCCAGGCATAGTATCTTGTGGAGCAGCGAAAATACCACTCAAATCGTGAACTGATACTTTGGGAAAACAACCGTAAAAAAAACACTTGTCTGTTTATATTATAGATCTTAGGTAAACAAATTTACGACGTATTCATTTACATACGTTCCAAGAATTCAACATAAACAACAATTTCGCATACGATCGTTTCTGAGACGATATGTATTTTTATTGATATCAGGTCTCTTCATCAGCACAGGATGTAGACACCAACTTCAAAGTTTAAAATGTAGCATCAGAACCAGAGGATAGTTCACTCTCAGTTATACAGCAAATTCGATAGGATGAGGGAGGGTTGGGATATGATAATTACAATCCACTTCTAATAGTAAACAAATCAATGAAATCAAACATATACAAGGGACACAATAGGGGGAAAGAAAGACTGTCAAAGTACAGGTATAGAAAAAAAATTTTTTATGACAATCAAAAAAAATTTTTTATGACAATCCAAAAAAAATTTTTATGACAATCAAAAAAATTTTTTTATGACAATCAAAAATTTTTTTTATGGCAAACAAAAAATTTTTTTTATGGCAATCAAAAGATTTTTTTCAAAGGAGAAATAGATAAATATATGACATATTCATTCATATCCGCTCCAACAATTCAACATCAAAAACAGTTAGGTGTACGATCTTTTCTGAGATGAAATGGACCTTTATTGATACCAAGTCTTATCATCAGCACAGGTTATAGACACCAATATATTGAGCTTTATATTATCACGATAGATTATTATTAAACGATAATTCAATTATCAATAATTTACTTCAACATATATATATATATATATATATATATATATATTACCAACGTCATTTCAAACTTACGGCTCTCATAAGCGCAGGGAAATAACAATTTATACTAGAAGAATACCCGTCCCAGGATAGGTAAAGTTAATTTCCCAAACAGAACAGTTTTGAACCAATTTTATGTCCTCTTAGAAAGATTAAAATCAAGATATAATGTTACTAAACCTTACGTTTAGAATCCTCATTTCAATTTTGATCAAAATCTATTATATGAGTTTGATTCTAGAAAATGTCTAAAATTTTAGGCTTACACTTAAAGGGTTTTAAGAAATTGAAATTCAGGGAATCTTGCTTAATTAGTGTCAATTACTATTGATCAAATCCAATGCAAATCTGATATATTTGAATTTTAAAATGGGAAGTTGTGCCCATAACATGTCCTGTAGAAACTAAAAAAAAAATGTGAAATTTGGGTAATATTTATTAATTGATTAAAATTTCACAAAAAAATCGGAGATATCTGAATTTTTTCAAAGGGCTTCTATCCCCTTTTTATCCTCTTTGCATAAAACTAAATTAAACTAAATATAGCCCACATTATGATCTCTTAAGCTTAGCAGTTGTGTTCCAAATTCATAATGATCGGTTAATTAATTTAGGAGTGAATCCTGTACATACATGTAAATATATACACAAACTCAACTTTATACAGAGATTAGAAGATACATTTTTGCTATAATAGAACAGTTTATATGAATAAGTAAAAAAGAATTATGCTGATAGTAAACAAAACGATTCTCACATTCTATGAGCGATGTTTCTGACAAAAGGGGAAGAATTGCTGTTTTCTAGATCGGAATCTATCCATCTAACACTTATCGTTGGCTAGTTTTTGACCTTGAAGTGATATTTTTTTAGCGATTTCCATAAAAAAAAAGAAAGATTTTTAGTTTTAAAAATGAACAACAAAAAAAAAAAGCGCTTATTGAATCTGCTGAAGGCCAGTAATAATTTTTTTAAAAATAAACTAATATAATACCGATAGTAAGCAAATAATACTTTACCTAGCTTTAAAACTACACAGTACAAAAAGAAAAAAGATTATTAAAATCATCTGGATTTGCCAATGGCAACCATTGTACCAGTTGCGTTTCAATTTTACACAAGGCAAAGAGCTCTTTAAATTTTTTTTTTTAAAGCGCTGCATCTTACGCTCAGCTTGACAACGATGATGAAATGCATTTTGAATCGGAGTTGTTCGCAATACGGAAATATTTTTAAAAAAGGATTTGTTGTTGTTATTGTTGTTGCGTTTGTTTTTGTTTTCTGCTCTATGTGTTAACTGTTTTTGTTTTATTTCCTTTTCTTGTTTGTTTTTCTTTCTCCTGCACAGCTCAATGAGTAACGCCAAGAAGACGACTGCTGTTGATTTGTTAAAGAAATTATTGATTGGATATTGAAAAGGAAGTTTTCAATCGGGATGGATTAAGATGGGTGAATTGTGGAAGTGGAGGGTGGAGGGGAAAAGAAGAAGAGAGGGAGAGAAAGAGAAAAAAGAAAGAAAGAGTGAAAGAAGGAGAAAGAATTATAAAGAGCGAGAGAGGAAAAAAGAAAGAGAGAGAGAGAGGGGGTTCATTCTCACAACCACTGAGTACATCAAACTCATTACCACGAACTGCTTCCCTGCAAACTACAACATGTCGTCTTCAAATCTAATGTGAACAAATACTTGTCATAAATCGTTCCTATAGGTAATCAAACTTTGTTCATTTCATTCATCAATTTTAATCCTTTCATAATATTCTTCATCATTAAACAAACAATCCATCGATTTCAGTAACCGATATCCTAGAGTGCCTTTTGGCCTCGCTAAGTGATGACTCATTAGTAAAAATTTTAATAAAATAAAATAAAAACTCATTGTTTCTTCGAAATTTACCAAGATTCTAAACACGTATGACTATTGGATGACGCACACCAAAAAAATGGAATCTTCAAGAAAAAGATAAGACACGTTTTTCATGGAGGAGAAGAAACACCCCCAAATCTTTTCTCATAATAACAATTCCAAATTATCAAACCAAATCAAAACAAATTTATTAGCAAAAAATAGCAAAGTGCAACAAGCCATGCAAAAAGATGGAATATGTGTATATCTATATATAGTCTCAATGTTTGTCCAAGGTGACTTCAAACCTGGATATGGTAGGCATCGCCACTACCTCCTCTGGTAGGCAGAAACACAGACAGAGAATGCTGCCTTTCTTCTATTGAGACGAAAGCGCCTATGGTACATCTTTTGCTTGGTCCTGTGGAGCCCACGACAACTTGGCGCTGGAGTGAAAAACTCATTAAAAGGTAGATTTAAATTCCCGTTGATGATGTTGTACACCAGAATCAGGTCCCCTCATATTCTCCGCTGCTCAATTGATGGATAATCATCTAAAGATCAGCGACCATGATGCATCCAGCATCACTTTGAACTGTTTGGACGTCTGCAGGCTGACCACGGTTTTTGGCAGCTTGTTCCATGGAGCAGTGACCCAAACTGAATAAGAAGCCTTCCGCCGATCAAGCCGAAATCGTCTCAGGTACAGCATCGTTGAGTTTTCATGAAGCCCTCTCTCTCTGCAGAGCTGGTGTGAAGAAGAGGTCACAAGGCACATTGTTAAAGACAATGATGAGGTCACTACATAGTCGCCTACACTCCAGCGAGTACAGATTGAGGGTTGAGGGCCTCCAATCATTGTTTACAGAATATTGTATTACTACCACAATGTACTATCACTGCTCGCTGTTGTGTTGCTTGAGGAAAGTTCACGAAGCTACTGCCAATCTATCAGCCAATCCTTTCATCTAGGCACATTTCCTTCAAGATTTGTGGCAAAGTCTTTTCAGTCTGTGTTCGCTCTGCCATCTTACATGGCAGTGACGCATGGGCCGCAAACACCTCTGCCGTGCAACGGTTGGTTTGGTTTTACAGCATATCAACCCTTTTCGGGTTATTTAATGCCGAATCCGGTCATTTTGGTAAAAGATTTTATGCTTCAAGTTCTTTATATGTTCAAGTACTTATGGTATTTGGTTTGGTTGTTTTACGGCATATCAACCCTCTTTGGGTTATTTAATGCCGAATCCGGTCATTTTGGTGAAAGTTTTTATGCTTCAAGTATTTATTCATGGTGTTTGGTTGGGGGAAAGGGGGGTAGAGGGGGGGGGGGGGAGAGAAATTGTTGTTTATTTGTTTTGGATTTTGCAAAACATGATTGAGTTTTACAAAGAGAACACAAACAATAAAACATCAATGTTTGGTGCATTTTGTGTCAGGAAGCCGATATCTTAAGACAGCCTGATTTGGTAGCACCAGCTGCCTTGCAAAGACTTCAGCGTAATAACCATGCCATGATCAGGTGGATGTGCGGCTACAAACTGGAGGAAAGGATCCCTTCAACTGTGCTTCACCATAAACTTGGTAGTTGTGGGATTATAGATGCCTCATGTTCTCGGTGTCTTCAGTGGTTTCGCCATGTACAGCATGCCACCTCTTGTATCAACTCTATCGCACACTAGGGACTGTGATACACATAAGAAGTGATTTGCTTGCATGCAACATGACTGATATCAACCCTTTGGATTGGACCACACGGAGAGCAGGCGTAAGATGTTGTCTGGTGTTGCAGCACCTGAAATGCAAAACTACTATGAGGATTAATATTAGGTTTTTCCTCTAAAGATAAATTGGTAGAGACAATTCAAAAGATAGAAAGTTGCCTGAATAGAGAGATGAGTTTATTTATCTCCCTCCTACGGTGAGAAGATGTGACACAAGGTCGGCAAAGTGAAAAATGCCTGGGCAGCCCCGTCGGCATTCCCAGGTAAGGGGGGGGGGGGTCTCAGGCGATTAGCAATAAACTAACCCCTTCTCAAAGGGTGAGAAGGTAAAGCCTGGGAGGGTGAACCTCCTAGAACTGCACAGGACCATACTTCAGCCTGACAGAGAACAAACCATCTCAACAATGGCCTTGAATCTGCCGGTCTAATTTTGGTATGAAATAGCCACCCTGGAGGACAGCTGAATAGAGAAACGGGAACGCCATAAAAATGTCAGCATCTTTTGTGGCTAAATTGGTAAAGACGTTGTGATGTGAGCTGGTAATCTCTTGTGGTTTTTGTTATGGAATTCAAGTTGAAATCTATTGAAAGAATTTTCTTTGTCCTGAGTTTCTTGAAAATTTAATGAAGTCATTATTCTTGCCCTAATTGGAATAAAATTCGAAAACCTTAGAATGTCAGCTCCATCTTGAATTTTATTCTTGTTGAATGTCTTGTAGTGTATAATCTTATATTTATATGATTCTATATTCGATTATGAAATGGGGAAAAAGACCCTTGTTCAGAGAGAGAGAGAGAGAGAGAGAGAGAGGTAGACAGAGAGGGAGAGAGGACAGAGACAGGGAGAGAGAGGTGGAGAGAGAGGTAGACAGAGAGGGGAGGCAGAGACAGGGAGAGAGGTACAGAAGGAGATAGGGAGAGAAGGATTGGGAGAAAGAGAGAATGGGACGGAAGCAGGCGAGAGGGGTGGGAGAGTAGGGGAGACGGGAGGGAGAGTAGGGAAGAGAGGTGGGAGAGAAGAAGAGAGAGAAGGATAGTGAGAAAGGGAGAGAAAGACGGAGAGGGGGGTGAAGAATAGACAGAAGAAGGAGAAGGATAGAGGGAGAGGAGGTATAGAGAAAGAGAGAGAGAGAGAATGATAGGAGAGAGGGAAGGAAGGATAGAGAGGAATGAAGGGAAGGATAGAGGGAGAAAGAGAGAGCGATAAAGAGAGAAAGGGGAAGTGAGAGAAAGGGGAAATGAGAGAAAGGGGAAAATATATATATATATATATATATATATATATATATATTATATAGAGAGAGAGAGAGAGAGAGAGAGAGAGAGAGAAGAGAGAGAGAGAATAAAAGTTGAAAAAGAGAATGAAACAAAAAAAATACGGAGACGGTAAATAAAATAAGTTATAAAAATGGAGAGATGGAGGGATGAAAGAAGGAAAAAGTTTTAAAAGAGAGTAAGACAAAGTGAATGTAAGAGAAAGAGGGAGAAAGGGAAAGAAAGTGTTATAAAAAAATGACTTTCAACAATTTCCACAGGTGGTGTCGGCTGTCTTACCACCGGAGTGAAATGAATTATATCGTTTAAATTAAATAATTAAATAATAATAATTAAATTAAATACATTTTTCGTTTGTTTACAAATTTGTGATACTGATAACCAATAGAACTCAATTCTTTTTACAGAAGAGCAGTGTATTATTCTAAGTGGAAATCATTTCCTCTACCAGACTGCTCCACCCATAAAGGAGTGTGTATATAACAGGGACAAAAGTTATAAGCCAGGGTTGTGAGTATTTATTTACCTCCTCTCCAGGAGGTTAGGCACAAGGCCAGTTTTATCTTACTCCCACAAGTAAGATGTGACCCAAGGTCAGGTCGGGAAAGTGGGGTTTGAAAAGCCAGCGCCCGAGAAAGTGAGCACTCTGGCCATTAAAAATTGCCTGGGCAGCCCCGTCGGCATTCCCCGGTAGGGGTGCATCAGGTAGTAAGCAATAAACTTACTCCTCCCCAAAGAGGGGAGGCAAAGCCTGTGAGGGTGGACCTCCTAGAACTGCACAGGACCGACCCATAGACCGGCGTAAATCAAGCCCCGAAGGCCAAGACAATAGTAGTTTATGGGGTGTAGTATCCATCGGAACAGATACTACACTTTGATGTGAGTAGCCAATAGCAGAAAAAGCTAAAACGGAGATGAATCCCCCCTCGTCTGTATGTATGTGGAGAGAGGGCAGCACAAAAAACAACTTTGTTTCTTAAACTTCAATCAGTTTCAACTAAAAAAAGTAAAAATTAAGTGCGTATCTGACTGAAAGGAACAGGAAGTCATTCTTTGATGAAACAAACGTTATTTAACCCTCCCCCTACCCCCATCATGAATTGCTTGAAATCTTAGTCTTTATGGCAAAATGAACATTTTCAGTTTTCTGAGAGAAGTGTCAGAAGAGAGAAAATGAGCTTTTCCTTATAAAAAAAATTAAAAACGGACTTCGATCAAAAAGCTGAGAACTTACATCTATGAAATGCTTTCGGGATTTAAGCGGAAATCCGCTTTTTCTAAATTAATATTAAATAGGGTAAGAAAGTGAGAGAAATAGGTATAAAAAGGGAGAGAAAATACTTCCCAAATATGATTGAAAAATAAACAAGGATTTATGAAGTAGGAGAAATGGAGGAAGAGAGAGAGAGAAAGGGGGGGGGAGAGGAAGAGGGGGGGGGGAGATAAAGAAAGAATAAGAAAAAAAGAGAAAGAAAGAAAATGAAAGGGAGAGAATGAGAAAGATGGGGACACAAAGGGAGAGAGATAGCGACAAAGGAAGAGAGAAAGAAAGAGAGAGAAGGAAAGAGATAGAACGAGATAGATAAAAAGCGATACAAAGAGATAGAAAGAGAGATAAAGAGAGAAAGAAAAAGAAAAAGATAGAAACAGAGAAAGAGAAAAAAAGAGAAAGAGAAAGTAACAGATAGAAAAGGAGAGAGAGAGAGACAGAGAGAGAGGGGGGGAAGAGAGTGGGGGATGGGTTATAATGACGGATATTTATCTAATTGCTAATTATGATTAACAAAAGGAAATCGATTTCTTCCAAGCAGAATGAAATCGACAACAACCCTATTCAAAAGACCTGCACGTTCCATCCACCGAGCGTTCTTTTCATAACCGTACGCACGCCGCGCATATTTGATGGCAACACACAAACACTGGACGCTCAATTAATCGAAGTACAAACATGACACGACCATGAAGGTTCAACTAATTGTTGCATTTTTAAGAACCTCACAATGCGGC
>OY744519.1:179528214-179563214 GCA_963556195.1 Sepiola atlantica
CATTCTGAAGCCCTCCCTCCCGGTTCAGAGGGACCCTGGCTCCAGTGGAAAACACTCAACTACCTGGGAATAGGAATGAAGGGATCAAAAGTTGCTATGAGTAGATCGGGCTACAAAAATGACCCAACCATCAGTGAATGTGGAGAGGAGGACCATATCATGCAACACTACCTTGTCTGCTCCCTACTGTCCAACCGATGTAGCTCGAAAGATCTTGCAGAGTACAACAATAATGAAAAGGACTGCGTAAAAAAGTGGAAAACTGTCATATGACCACATGACACTTCAAAGACACGCAAAGAAGAAGCAGCGAAAGAGATCCCAGCCACAGTATGAGAAGGCGCCATTGGAGGGCTAGGATAGCGCCCAGTGAACATCATGATTAGTAGGGTTAAAAGAGAAAATATGAAAGACAAAAATTTCAAAATAATTAAAAATATGTGAATAAACTTTCACGAGAAAAGTTCCCAATAAGCTTTAAAAACGTCCCAGAAAGCATAATTTTGCTTAAAACAACAAATGTCAGGAAACCTAATTGAGCAAAAACTGATACTTTTTTATGGAAATTGCACGAGATAAGGCATGAAATCACTTGATGTCGGGAACTAACAAGAACAAAATATGATTATTGCAAAAACAGGAGATGCCTATTCGCCTTAGTCTTGAAAAGACCAAGGTTATAGGTAGGAGGAAAACAGTCGGCACGAAGAGAGTTCCAGAAGCCTGCAGTTCTTGGAAAGAAGCTACTGGAATGAGAGGCTGTGTTACGATGAGGTATCAAAACAGCACATTGATGGAGATCACTAAACCAACGAGTTAAACGAGCTGAAACAAAAGAAGCAGGGAATAGATCACATAATTCTGAAGAACACATGCCATAATAGCATCTATAGAAAAGACTGAGACTAGCAACATCATGTCTGTGAGAGAGAGGGGGTGTAGGGAAAAAGAAAGGGTAGGGCCAATCAAATTACAGACACGTTTCTGCACCTTATCAAGAACCCTCAAATGGGACAGAGATTCACCAGCTCAAATATGACAGCAATACTCCATACATGGTCTGATAGTAAATTTGTAGAGATAGAGAATAGCCTCAGGTATGAGAAAGTGTTTGGAGCGATAGAGAGAACCGACTTTATGAGAGGCAGAAAGAGCAATGGAGCTAATGTATGAACTCAAAGAAAGATTTGATGAGTAAGAAAGAAAGACCAAGTAGTTTCAGAATCTCAGGACGAAAAGGGACACACCTACGATTGAAAGACACGAGCTGAGTCTTAACAGGATTGAACGAAACAAGCCATTTCATACCCCAATCCACAACTGAACCCAGGTCAACTTCTAGATCAGTTGCATATTTCAACTGATCCAAGGAAGATGGGAGAGAAGCAACCACAGGATATAGAGAGTGGTATAATCAGCATAGATGTTAATTCTCTTTAGTAACTATGAGCCTGGGAGGAAAACATATCGAATATGGCTGTCTCTGCAGAAAAGACTAAATCTAATGAGAGGGGGGGGGGGGCAACCAACGGGGGGGGGGGGGTAGAATAGTTGTTTTTGATAAAACATATTTTCACCTAGAGAACATATTCAAAGAAAAGTAACTCCTTGCCTTGGGGATCTCGTTCACCTCAAAGAGATTTGGAGAATAGAGTTATGTCCCTTGCACATTCCAGCTAGAGACAATCTCTACCCAAGTAAAGCGTTTTAGATGAAGAAGTAATTCTTTTCTTCACTTGTAAATGGAGAATAATTGTTGATTTATACAAGAGTTTTATTCAATTCATTTTTGTATATTCATCTTATATCTCACAAATAACACCACTACACATAAAGACCCTTTACATATGTTTTTTTGTTGTTTTTTTATTGTGGGGGGGGGGGGGGAATTCAGGTCAAAATTTTGTTATTTTCTATATCCTGTAAAAACTACTTTGAAATATTCTCTGCAGATTTATCTTCAATCTGAGAAACTGTTATAGCCATATTAGATTTTGAAAATTGACACTTCTATTTATTTAACTTTACTTTTCCCTTGTCCAGGGGTCAGACGTTTTTACATATTTTGCAAGCTCACGCTCCAGTCCACATGGTTCAGCGGGTCAACTGTTTCCAAATTCCACTCTGTACAGTCTTGTCTAATCACTTTCTTCCAAGTTTTCCATGGCCAGTCAACGTCTCTGCGATTCAAGACATCCATGCTTTTGCAATGGTTCATCATGCTCCTAACACAGCTGCTATAAAACTTACCTCAGATGTAGTATTTTTGTGGAAGGGGGTTAGGGTTAATAGGTTAAAAGTTAATGGGTCAAAAGTCAGTGAGCAGTGTATTTTTTATACTAATGAGTCACCACTTATCAAGGCCAAAAGTAACTCAAAGTATAAGGGTCAATGAGATTATCAGTAGATGCTGAACTATACAATGAGAGAGTTGAAAACGATGGATGGAAAGAATGAAATTTGATTAAGGAGGACGTCTCGGCAAATTTAAGCAGAACATACGACAGACAATGATTTGATGGATGTGTAATGTGAGTCTTAAAGACAGGCTTAGTTCTGATGACCTCAGAGGAAGATTAAATCTGGACAGTTTAGGGAGATGTGTGCAGAACAGGAGACTTCGATTATATGGCCATGTTGAAAGAATGGATAAGAGTTCCTAGGTTAGTAAATGTAGAACAATTGAGGTAGCAAGGTCAGTTCACAGGAGAAGTCCAAGGAAAACATGGGAGGAAGTGATAAGGATGGACTTGAAAGAAAAAAGGTAAATAAAAACCTGGACAGAGATAGGTTAGTTTGGAAGTACATTTTTTGGAGCCGTCCAACACCTGTCAGCATATAAAACAGACCTTAAACCAAATATGATAATGAAAGAATGGATGAGAGTTCCTAGGTTAGTAAATGTAGAGCAATTGAGGTAGCAGGTCCAGTTAACAGGGGAAAACCAAGGAAAACATGGGAGGCAATGATAAGGATTGACTTGAGAGAAAGAGGGATAAATTAAAACCTGGTCAGAGATAGATTAGTTTGAAAGTCAATTTGTTAAAGCTGTCAAACACATGCCAGCATATAAAACAGATGTTATGATGATGATGATGAAGTGTGACCGACAGATAGACAGACATATTGCTTCTCCGAGAGATGTGTAGGCAGATCTAAAAGAGGAGACAATGAGAGAGAAATTGCAATACAGAATTTTAATTAATGGCCAATTAAATATTTGCATTCTCGCAGATGTCAAACTAATTAAAAACTGACAGTTCTTAAGTGTTACAAAAGATGCATTCGAGGTTGGAGGGATAGCTTGGGATAATCCTCATTTTTTTTGGTCTTTTAACTTTATATCTAATCAAAAGGTTTTAATTGATTACAAAATATACTTTTTTAATTTTTATTAATTTATTAGAGAAAAGATCATTAATTAAAAATAAGAATTCATTTATTTATTGGTAAACTTAACCGCCATATATATATATATATATATATATATATAGTAATCCAGGTAAAGTTAACATCAACAGGATAGTAATCCAAAGAATTTCAACCGGGTTTATAAAAAGTGCTCAATATCAAATAGAGCTTTCATATATATGATTATTTTTATTCATACAGACATGTACAAAATCTACGACACTGGCATGTCGATGTTATCGATCTACAGCTGTTAAGAACTGATATCTCATCAGGCAGAATTAGAATCCGATCCTTATCTCAGACCATATTTGGGAAGAAACTTCTAAATCTTTAATCTATATAATAAAAGTGAACATACGTTTTTCCAGCTCACTCGCTTCCCGGTATGAATAACTACTTATGCATATTTTATTTTATGAGCAAAATGGGGAGGCTTAATCTAAAAAATAACTGATAATAATAAAAAAGAAAGGAACGAATAATCACGTCTGCAAATTAAATTTTATGAATGAAGATGAGTTTTTTTCTCTTTTTCTTATCGATTAGTTTTGTCTTCTCATCGATTAGTTTTGTCTTATTTTTCGTAACATTGAAAGAAATAAAGATGAGCGGCTGTTAACTTAAAACTTATCAAAGACTTGTGTATATGAATCAGATTTTGGGTATCAGTGAAGCATTATATCCTTGGGGGTAGACTTGGGGATCGGCACCTCCTTCATCACCCTCATCTATACAATAAAAGTGAATGCACGTGTGTCAGGCTTGCTTTAATAATCACATATGCAAATTTGAGGCTTAATCTTAATAATAACTGATAATAATAAAAAAGAAAGAAAATAATAATTATGTATGCAAATTAAATTTTTATGAGCAAAGAAGAGGAGGCTTAATCTGTATAACTGTTATGGTACCTACCTTACGGACTACATGAACTCTTCCGCTTCACTATAAATACTGGGAGCACATGCCCCTCGGTGTTGGAACTACCCCAGTCTAATACTGGCAGTCAGACAGACGTTCAACCACTCTATTTATATACTTTTTTTTCACTTAATCCCGAGTTCGTATCTTCTTTCCGGACCCCTTACAGGTCCACAACAATAACTGATAATAAATAATAAAAGCAAGAAATTATTTCACTTCTAATATATATATATATATATATATATATATATATATATATATATATATACAAAAATATTCCATTATTATTATTATTATTATTAAAACAGAATGACGGGAAAGTGAGAGGGAGTTTTGTCATCTTTTTCTTATCGATTAGTTTAATTCAAATGATTTCAAGTAATGAATAGGAATTAAATTGCGAAGCGATAGCGAGCAAATGAAGCCAGCTAGTTTATCATAAGCGATAAAAGCAGTGTCTTTTTAGTTGTTGCTCATTCTGGGGTGCCTCAAATCTATTGGATCCAGAAACCCTGCTGTACTCAGACCTCTTCCGATTTATCAGATCATATTATTAATTGTCTCAACTTATCTTATTTGGTAGCTTTCATCATATACATTCAGTATAACTATTTTGACTGACTGAAACTCACCAATTCTATCCGCAGCAGTTCCTTATGCACTTGCAAAAACCGCATTAGGAAATATACTCGATTAGACTACACATGCAAAGCATGCACTTAGCACCGACAAAAGACAAAAAAAAAAACAAACAAGCAACCAGAAAACGAAACCTTCAATTTGGAAAAGGATGCTGCAGTGTGATGGGTATGCAGTTACCATGGTAATAGGATCTTGCAGAAGAATGGCCTTTTCTACAGGATGGAAATGGTGCCATCTGATGCCGGGTGCCATAGTCTGGCTAATCAATAAATGGTAAATGGAGGAAGAGGTTCATCGATGCCATCACACAAAGACATTTTCACAGACCATTTTTTCTTCTTTTTTCTATATAGGTCCTCTGACCTTTTTTATCATTTTTTTTCTCTTTTATCATTGCTTTTACTGTATTTCTTTCTCTCTCTTCATCTCCCTAACACTTGACTATATTTTCTCTTTTTATTCTTTAATTCTGCTTTACTTCGTATGTGCGGGTGTGTGTGTATATATATATATATATATATATATATATATATATATACAGGAGAGAACTTGAATGCCTACTGGAGAGAACTTGAATGCCTACTGAAGAGAACTTCTTGGCCTTTCGGCCAAGTGTAGTATCTGTTGCGATGGATACTGCCCCCCCCATACACCGGTCAATGGGTCTGTCCTGTGCAGTTCTAGGAGGTCCACCCTTCCAGGCTTTGCCTCCCTTCTTTGGGGAGGAGTAAGTTTATTGCTTACTGCCTTAGGCGGCCCTATCGGGGAATGCCGACGGGCCTGCCCAGGCAATTTTTAAATGGCCAGAGTGCTCACCTCTCGAGTGCTGGCTTATCTAATCCCACTTAATCCTCTTTATGTCACATCTTACCTTGTGGGAGGTAGATAAATAAATTGAATGCCTACTGAAGAGAACTTGAATGCCTACTAGACACTGTTCACAAGTGTCTAAGGTCTCTCTGTACAAGAGTTTGATACCTTCGGTATGGCTACCCCACACTGGCTTATACGAGGAATGGTGCACTTTCTCCAAGTGATGTTGCCGATAGTAACAGCACTAAGCTAGATACTCCATTAGGCACAATGAATTCTTGTCCTGGAAAACGGTAGGACCAAGAGACCACAAGAAAGATATACTATAACATAGTTAACTGGTCAATTGGGGAGAGGAAAATTAATGTTCCTAACTTCTTTACTAACTCAACGTTTGGGACGTAAGGGAGAAATTTAATGGAATATTTAAATATCTATGTATCTCATTTAGAAGTCAAGTGTTAGTCCCAAGAAGGGGCCCCTTTATTTCTGAGAACGGTGACTGAAGTAAAATGAAACAAAAAATATGTATGTATAAAAGATTAATGTGTGTGGAAGGTAGTGGTAGCAGGGGGAAAAGAGTATAGCTACTGAGATAAAGAAATGTTTACATATAACTTGTATGTGTTCATACCCCATATCTCTGACCCCAACATTGAATATTCACACCTAAAAGAGTCAGTAATGTGGGTGGCATTGTAGACATTTTCCAAAACTTAACTGGATTAAGGGCCATAAAATGTTAAAATGTCGTCATGTTCGGGGGGGGGGGGAGAGACAGGAGAGGGGAAAATAAATTAATTTTATTTTTAATATAACACATTTTTAGCCTGCATTGATTTCCTGTGCGAAGGGGGGGGGGGGCTATATAAATCCACAGACAGACTGTTTTGCTGTACCACAGCTCTTCAGTGCAGTTAGACAAGCAACTGCTTCAAGCCGGGATCGAAACTCGACCGCCTAGACGACAGTCAGCACTTCTAACCATTTGCCCATCATCTGGCTGCTAAGAGTAAGCAAAATCACAATAATAAACATTGCTCGATTTGTCTACACAAAGAGCATTGCATAATACATATATATATATATATGTGTGTGTGTGTATAAGGTGTATAAGTCAATGTTTGTGTTATAGAAATGGATATATTAACAGAATATTCAAATAAGTTTCAATAAGGATTAAATTTTTCAATGAATCTAAGGACACCATTTAAATTTTTATTTCGATTTCATCTGGTGTCACTAGGGGCAATTATCGGTTAAGTCCAAAAAATTAAGTGAAATATATTAGAACGTAAAGAAACGAAATTCATTTTCTAAAATAGATTTTCTTTGTTTCATAAAACAAAAATAAGATTAAATAAAGAATATCGCAGTGAAGATTGTATTGAAAAAGGTTTAAAACTTTAAATAACTACTTTTATTTGTATTTTTTAGATTTAAAATGAAAAAAAAAAAGGATTTTGTTAAAGCCATTTGCTGTTTTACTGAAACATTAAGAAACGCAGTGTAAACAAGCAGTGTGTTTTTTTTTTTAAGAACACCACCGCACTGACAGTTTTATTACTACTTGACCTCATATTGGAAATCTTATTTTTAACTTTTCTTTCAAGGTAAAATTGTAAACATGACAAAATTTTTAATTATTCTTTAAAAATAAACTTTCTGACCAGCAATATATCTCCACACAAGCAATGCAGGTGAATACCACTAGTCTCAAAAGAGAAACAAACAGGAACATTCAGTTCTGTTTTATCAAACATGTATCAAAGAAAAAGATGCTACTTAAATCTACATCTTCTATTATATTAAAGAGAAATGTCTGTGTGTATGTTTGTATGTCTGGAAAAGGCTCTTAAGATACTCGACAGACAACCATAAAGTTGACATTTTTTTAAATCCTCCAGCTTTCAGACGCATAATATCGAAAAATTAGAAAAATATATTGATTTCTTCATGCTGAACGGACACGGACACGGAACTTCTTGAGGTACCAAATTTCTTCATATTCCAGTCATTTCTACATTGCACACATGCGTGGTTTGCCAAAAAAAAACAACAATGTTAAGATGACCTATTTTCCTACAGTTTTTACTATTTGCATCGGTGGTGTAATGGTTACGATTAAAAGAACAAAGACCAAGAGGTCAAACGTTCGAATCCCACTGAACCATTAGAATTTTTTTTTGAATGATAACTTAAATATACATCGAAGGAGGGAGTTGAGGGAAAAGACAGTGATGGTACTTTTAATAGAAATATGTTACAATTTTGTCCCGGGTAATGGACACAGGTAATGCGTAAATGAAGAGGGAACAGGGGAGAGCAGTATTGCATATTTATTTTAAATAAATAAATTTATTTATTCTAATAGCTGAGCTTTCAGCATAAATATGGCGTCGATTTTAGGAGAAACACAAGTACGTTGGGGGGGGGGAGAAATTGATCTAAAAAAGGTTTTCTAAAGTTGGATTTCGATTTTTAAAAAAATATTTTCTATGATGAATCATTGTCCTAGAAAAATCAAAATTTGGTTGAAAACATTGATTGTCTGGACAATAGAAGAAACGGCTGTTAAAATTAATATCTTTGCTGCAAGATATCGTCGTTAGAATCTGTTTTTTCCATTGTCTATTTATAATGCTCTGGGATCATAAATTAATATCTATTGAGCTTAAACTCAAGTTTTGACTACAAAAGATATATATATATATATATATTATCTCTATTCCTAAATTGTTTCCTTTATTCTCTCTAGCATCCCTTTCTTTTCTCAACTCTCATCCCCACCCCCTTCATATCATTTCCTGCCTTCATCCATCCTACTCCCACCCAACACCATAACTTGCCAACTTCTTAAAACACCAGATGCTCTATCTCGGAAAACACAAAAAAGATGAACAACACAACAAAATTTTCTCAAAACTTGAGAAAAATGACAACAAAAAATGAAATAACACTTGCACAAGGGAACGTTTTTTTCTGTTGTTTTTTTCTTCAAAATAACTGAGAATGGCGGCAACAAAGACTCAATTTTAAAGGAGAATTCACTACGACACGACATATTCCTCTCATTTCGTTTTTGCAATCCAAAGTTAAATCGGTAAAATCAGTAATATATATTTTGTATTATCTATATAATAATACTCTAAGGCATTTCATGTTCATACGTACGTTATTACATTTCACATATATTTAGAAAAAATGAGATCATCTGATTAGCAAAGAGGGTGATTGGAGATAAATCTGATGTCGCTAAGGTAAGCAATTCCGACTTTACCCATTTTAAAATGAATTGTTCTAAAATCAAATTATGTCGTCCCGTCGACTATAACAGAACATTTTAAAAAAAAATGGCATTCGTTTTATTGATTTGAAGAATATTTAGCTGACAATTATTTTCACGGTTTTATAAAGAATTAAATTGCTACAATTTTAAATAAATAAAGAAGAGGCAGATTCGTTTTATCTATTTAAAGAATATTTAGCTGACAACGACAATTATTTTTACGAAAGAAGAAAGAGTTATTTTTCTTAATAGTTATTGACCCTGACAGACATTTATTATTTCAAAAGGAATATTATTTTTAACATTAAATTATAGAGATTGAAGTAGAAATCACTGCAGAATTTCCATGGAGTCCTACTAGTCTATGCTATAATATGCTAAAACAATTTCATATACGTACATACGTTATCACCCTCCTCCCCCTTTTTAAAAGATTGGATGCAACTTCAATTTACCATCGGCAAAAATTAATTTGTGGACTATTTTAATGTTTTCTCAGACAATTGCCAAATTTAGGCGAACTGAGTATTCAGCATTATTTGTGTCTGTACGACATAGTAGAGGAGTTGAAGATATCAGAAGGCAGTGTATTCACCATTTTGTATTCACCATTTTGCATGAAAATTTGCCGATGAGAAATCTGTGTTCAAAGTGGGTGCCGTTTGCATACAATTGATCAAAAACAACAACACGTCGACCATTCCGAACATGGTTTGCAGCAGTTTCAACACAACAAAAAGGAGATTGACATCAATATGTGACAATGGATAAAACATGAATCCACCACTGGAGTCAAATCGGCAGTCAGCTGAGTGGACAGCAGCAAGTGAAAGCTGTCCAAAGCAACTAAAGATGCAAACATCAGCAGGCAAGGTTTTGATCTCCGTATTTTGGGATGCGCAAGGTATTTTGTTCATAGATTACTTTGAAGAAAGGAGAACTATCAATAGCGAATATTATGTAGCATTATTGGTGCGTTTGAAAGAAGAAATCTCCAAAAAGCGGCCAGAGATGATAAAGAAAACAATGCTCTTTCACCAAGACAATGCACCATGTCACAAATCGATTGCAACCATGGCAAAAAACTATTAAAAAATTACGCTTCAAATTACTTCCACACACACACACACACCCTATTCTCTAAATCTAGCCTGCAGCGACTACTGGCTGTTTGCAGACCTTAAAAGGTTGCTCGAGGGAAAGAGATTTGGCTCCAATGTAGAAGTGATATCAGAAACTGAAGCATATTTTGAGGTCAAAGACAAATTGTTATACAAAAAAGACATTGGATTCTTAGAGAAGCGTTGGGATTAGTAGGTGACAATGTTGATGAATGCAGTCGAAGTTTGCCTAGAAGTTCCTGTTTTATTAGTTAGGCCCGGAACTTATTGAATGAGGTGTTAAGAGAAAATACCTTTGAATAAAACAGAAATACTGATTAATGTTTTGTCTTACCAGAAAATCTTGTACAATTTTTGTCAACTTACCTGAAAAGAGAAAAGAAAAAAAATAGACATTATTTTCAGAAATTAAGACATTTTCTTTAATATAAGCTTAAAATGTAAACAGTTAAGAAAATACATTCATTTTAATGAGCAAATAATTTACTGGAGTAAGTAATAAAAAGTCATTAAATATAACTATATCATAATAATTGTTTATATATATACATATATTTTTTCAAATAGTTATGCACGTGCCAAAATCATCCCGTTGTGCGTTCTTCTTTCTTTCCTATGTTTTTGCCGTCATTTCAATAAATTCAAAATCTTCACTTTTTCTGAAGGCGTTTGTTTATCCGAACGAAACAGGTAAATCTCTCGTTTTTGATGATTTCTTCCAGTGTTTAATTTGCTTTTTTTTTGTCTATTTCACACATCTTGTCTCCACGCCATTTCATTTTATGATATATTGTGTGTTTTATCCTCATATATATATATAGTCTCGGAAGTATCTCAACCATTAAAACTATATAAGGAAGAAAAAAAAAAAAAAAAAACCCTCAAGTCCGAAGTCGTTCAGTGGAAAATCACTCATGTAAGTCAATTTAATTTTTACAGTTATTATATTAGTTTGCTTCTAACATTATTTAAGGGATCATCAGTTGTTTACCATGAAAAACTGTTTCAGGGATATATATATATATATATATATATATATAGTTATCAACAGACATGTTTCGTCATTCTACGACTTATCAGTGTGGCTAAACCTAACGAGATGCAAAATTAGGACCCAAGTGACTGATGTCCAGCTCTTTACCAAGTGAGCTACAAACCTCCTTGTGGTAGTGGAAGAAATTGTATAATATTATTTATTTATATTTTTATTTACAATACTCATAATTGAAAGTATTTAATTTTTTTTTACGCAAGTGCATTGTCTCAATGTTAAGTGGAAATCATTATTTCCTTCACCAGTGTACTCTTATATGGGAGTTTACATATATATATATATATAAAGAAATCTCGTTTTGTTCGTCGTGTAACTATAGTCATTATAGGTCATTAAACAAAAACGCTATTTCAAAATTCTGTATGGTCATGCTTTATGCCAATAATTAATGCGTTTTTCCGGAAATTATCAGTCAGATTCATTCTAATTCATAATAGCCTACATTAATTCCGGCATATCTGACTCTCACAAACATGTCATACATACAGGAAGTCGGAGTAACTTTTACTCACCCCTCAAAATCTACTACCACCAACACCATCAAACACTGGGACTTCATATGATAAATTTTTCAGCTCCGACCGTCATTGTTTCATTTTTTAATTCAGTGATATTGTATTTCACCAATTATATGTTCCCAAACTAAATACGGATCTCTCCCTTGAACTTATGCTTCCTACTTTAACGGCAATTTGATTGGCTGGCTACAATCCTATTCTGGAATAATTGAATATAATTGCCGAACAATAAAGAAAAAAAATTGTAATTAAAACATGGCGTCTCTTATTCTTCCATTCAGTTAAACGCCTTCATTTACAAAAATAATTTCTTTTTCTACCATAATTAAATTTTTACAAAAACATTACTTTTAACTAATACTTTATTTCTTCATATAAAAACCATGCTTAATCCTTCATATACAGAACGAACGATCCAATAATTACAATTTAGTTCTTTCAGTCGTTATGAGTATATTAGAGGAATAAAGGAATATCGGAATGTCATAATTTCATTCGGAGACTGCTATTAGATATTTTCATAATAACGAAAATACATCCAACGTTTATTATTATTCGAAATAGAACATCGATTAATTTTCCCTGATTTATATAAGGTATTTATTGTTTGGGTTTTAGGTTTACGATTTCTAGACTGTTAAACACCACCTCTTCAATAATTGCCTCAGTCTAAAAGGATTTTTCCTTAGCGAACTAAACACAAAACAGACGACATGCAGTATCGCATGTTGTTGACTGGGGCCCCGGAAATAAGGCTCATAAAATATATTAAACAAGCCGTGCGTGCGTGGTCCCCCTCTGTATGTGACTCGATGTGGCGAGTGTAAAATGCAATAAATTTGGGCAATTTGGGGCATTTTTGACCCCCCCTTTGACCTCCTAGGAGCGCGAACCAGAATTTTTCTGAGGTCAAGGATGCTCATTTTATATCCAGAACAATTGCCTCTACATTTTGGCCAAGTTTCAGAAAAATTGAATGGATGGATCAAACGTTATGGGAGAAAAGGGTAATTTTTTGCCATTTTGGGGGCTTTTGACCCCTTGGGGGCGCGAACCAGATTTTTTCCAAGGTCAGCGATACTTATTTTCTATTAGGAACAATTGCCTCCACATTTTGGCCAAGTTTCAGAGAAATTGAATGGATGGATGAAAAGTTATGGAGCAAAAAATGTCATTTTTTGCCATTTCGCGGACTTTTGACCCCCTGGGGGGCTAACCAGATGTTTTATCAAAAATCGGAGAATGTCACTTTCTAACCTGACCAAAGTTACAACTTCATACAAAATTTAAGAGAAATTCAATGGATGGTTGCGGAGAAAAATCCGGACGGACGGACATGCCTCAAAACATAAGTCCCCCGATTTTATAAATATTACCAGTTCAAATGTATATGTAAAGAATAAACAAGGTTCTTGATGCATATCCCAAGTTTAATTACTTTAAGACAATTTTTGTCTTTTCTGATTTGATTTTTTTTTTTTGCTAATCTAATATTTATATGATTAGGTAATGTTAGCATAAAATTTGCTAACCAAATTTCTGCAGCTGTACGTCACTGTTATCAGTCTTCGAATCCTAGAATCGTTTTTTTCTGCTAGACTGTTATTAAAATCCGTGCTCAAGGATGTTCTCTCACCCCACCATATTAGTAATATTATTTATAAATTTAAATGTCGCTGCAATGCTGTGACGGTGCAAAGGTTTGAATTCAGGGGGGGGGGGGGGTATTCTGGATTCAAACCTTATGTTGTGAAACAATGGAAAAGTATGCTGTCATTTTTTCATAGCATGGGTACACTGTTGTATATTAAGGTGGCCTTGGGAAGGACGATGACAGGATGTAATTTTTAATAGTCCAAATGTGAAGCATTGGAATGGAAAAGAAAAAACGGAGGTAACAATTAACTTGTGAAGGTAGATTTCGGTTGGGGGTGAAACAAGTGTAGCTCTTAAAAATAGCCAGTAATAGACACTGGCTATCTCTGTCTCACTCTCTGTCCAAAGCATGTATCTAAGCTAAAGTAATATCAAGAACTATATATTTTGGGTACAAATGGCTTTGTGTGAGTTAATTGTAATTAATCACAGACTGACCACAGGCACTCCCTGCCAGATACGTATCCAGCCCAGCAGAACAGACCCAACGAACCGGCCAAGTAAGTGTTCATCTTTGTTTCATGATATCAATTATCGTCATCGTCATTCTAGCAGAATTTAGTATATAATATACAAGGAAATGGATATGAGAAATATTGCTAATAAAATTGAAAATATAATCGTAAAAAAAACCAACAATTTTACCAAAAATGCAATCAACAACTTTTCTTCTCAAAATTCCGTACAGATTTCCGAGTTCAAAAAGATGCACCTGAAGAAGGTCGGAGGTTTCATCGGCCGAAACGTTGTGAGAATAACATCCAAGATGAGAACAGTAGTCCGAATAATCCAAATTATTAATCCTCATCTCAAAAATTTTTCTCCATTTAAAAATTTCTCTGAAGATTAACATAACATACTCCTCCACCTCTGAAGAACCAATGCTGAGTCATTTAGAAAGATTTACATGAATGAAGATGTGCTTGAGCACATAGAAATAGCGCTGCCTCTATGGCGACAAAGCGCATGTCCATATGCACTTTGACAAAATGACGGTTTTATAGTTTTCGTTTTTTTTTTTTAACGCAAGTTCTTTTATCAGACACAGGAAGTTCCTCGGAAATTATCTAGAAACCCTCTCATCCGTTTTCTATTTTTTGAAGCCGTCTTATCTTTCCTTTGCTAATTCTTGCTAATATCAGTGCTTCATCTTCAAATTAAAAAAAACACAAAAAAAAATTTTTTCCCATTAAAACCGGCATAATCGAATCCACCTGTTCTTAATTAAGGTGTGATCTGCAAGGAGACAATCAGATTTCAGCTTCTGCCCTCAACAAATCTTTTCCCCTCGATCAGCGTAAACTCATCAATTCACCCAGAAAAAAAGAGGGGAGAGATTTCTAAGATTAAGCATTGTTTTTTTTTTTTGTTTTTTCCTAAATCCTTTCTCTATATCTAACATATAAATTTATCTTGTCGGATTTTCAAATTAAGGCCAAATAGCATTTAAACCGACATATCAAACTTTGCTTCTGACTAGATAATATTCATTCTTATTATTGTACCATGTTATTAGCAGTATGATAATGCACTTAGCCCAAGGCCATCCGTATAATAGGGCGAGAGATTTAACAATTAGGGTCTTTTACTGATGGCAAGATTTTCAGTCAATCAGCTGAAATCTTTTTAGCTGCTAAACGCTTCGCTTTCATTGCTCAGAGAAAATTTCATTCTGAAAAGGATATTCTAATCCACCAAATTTATTTCAGGTGCGATTCTTTATTATATCATAAATTACATTTAGATCATAAGTTTGTTAGTATACTGTAAAAAGTCAAAATTGAATTTTATTGAAAACTATTTTTTGCCATTATATTAATGAAAAAAATAATTAAACCAGTAGTTCATACTGTTTGAATTTCTTAAGCTAAATTTGCTAGTTTTTATGCATTTGTTTATTCAAAGTTACCTGTCTCTTCATTTGTGGAAATTTGTCAATAATTGTCAAATGTAAAAACATCAAACAAATCCCAGAGGGAGTTTTTCCTGCTTTTAACTTCTATATAAATTATCTAAGAAAATTCACATCACCTCCAGTTCGAAAAAAAAAAATGCATAAATGCCTGGCCTGTTATAGGGATGACTTTGACTTAGCTACAATTTATATTTTTAAATTACTTAGTCCGGCCCAGAATAAGAACAAGGTGGATGATAAATAAGAACAAGGTGAGGGTAATAAGAGCAACAAGGTGGAGGAAAAAGAGGAAGTAGAGGAACATGGTGGGGAAAGTAGACGCACAAGGTAAAGGAAGAAGAGGAACAAGGTAAAGGAAGAAGAGGAACAAGGTAAAGGAAGAAGAGGAACAAGGTAAAGGAAGAAGAGGAACAAGGTAAAGGAAGAAGAGGAACAAGGTGGAGGAAGAAGAGGAACAAGGTGGAGGAAGAAGAGGAACAAGGTGGAGGAAGAAGAGGAACAATGTGGAGGAAGTAGGGGGACAAGGTGGAGGAAGTAGGGGGGACAAGGTGGAGGAAGTAGGGGGGACAAGGTGGAGGAAGTAGAGGAACAAGGTGGAGGAAGTAGAGGAACAAGGTGGAGGAAGTAGGGGGACAAGGTGGAGGAAGTAGGGGGACAAGGTGGAGGAAGTAGGGGGACAAGGTGGAGGAAGTAGAGGAACAAGGTGGAGGAAGTAGGGGGACAAGGTGGAGGAAGTAGGGGGACAAGGTGGAGGAAGTAGGGGGACAAGGTGGAGGAAGTAGGGGGACAAGGTGGAGGAAAAAGAAAAACAAAATGAGGGAAGAAGAGGAATAAGGTGAAGGAAGAAGAGGAACGTGTGGAGGAAGTACATGAACAAGATAAAGGAAGAAGAGGAACAGGGTGGAGGAAGAAGAAGAAGAGGAAGTAGGGGAATAAGGTGTAGGAAGTAGGGGAACACAATGCAGGAAATAAATAAGTAGTAGTAGTAGTAGTGGTGGTGGTGTTGATGCTATTGTATGATTTTGAAACGTTATGAATGTGACAGTTTGTCCTAAAAGAGGTCAACTAGTGTAACATGGGAACTTTCAAAGATCATTCCCAGAATAATGGTAACATCTCCAAATCCAATCAACAAAAGAAAAAGGCCATTACGACAAGAGAGAAGAAAGAAGGCGGTAAAGAAGTAATTGATGAAACGGATGAGATTTTAAGGAGAAACCAATAACAACACCACAAATAGCATTTTGTTTATGATCTCCGTCTCGATTTTTTTTCTGCGTTGGCAAATAAGTTGTTGTCATCTCGATTATTGCGGGCCTGTGGAGATTCCACGGTTAATTGAAAAAAAAAAAAAAAAGGTTTATATTTTATCATTTCATCGATTTATTATGTAAAGTACTAGAAGAATACCCGCCCCAGGAGGAGTAAAATTAATTCTCCAAACAGAACAGTTTTGCACCACTTTTATGTCAGCTTACAAAGACCCTATTATTTAACCCATAGCTGGATGGAGGATACATAGATTCATACCTCCATCAAGGGTATTAATGAAAGTGATGTAGTAGCCTTTGTGAACCTGTATCTGTGCGTGTTAATTGCACAGGCCATGATCGTCCACTTGTTGTCTGCGTCTAAATTCGGCGATCGATTCCAACACCGATTGCAATGTCAATCATAGGATCTCCGTTACTGCTGTAGCAAAAAGAATTCTCCCGCCAAACAAAACCTCAATTTCAGTTTAAAACAAGATTTTTTTATTTTTAGCAGTTACAATGATAGTTGTCCACCGAACGACAGACGTGCAATCAGAACTCTGAGCCCGACCAACTCAAAACATAAGTGCAACCGAGCACAAACAGTTCATCTGCTTACGCAATGGCGCAGTTTCTGTTAGACTTATTGTTGAGATTGAATCCCCTACTGGTATGTGCCCCGTTTTATTTTACACTATTGCGTTTTTCATTTCTATTTTCAAAAAGGGCTTGAACCCTCTCCTTGCCCTTCGCATGAGACTAGATTAAACTAAATATAGCTCACATTATTCACTCTTACACCTCGTAGCTGTGTTTCAAAATTCATAAAGATCAGTTACTTTGTTAACTAGTGAATTCTGTACATACAAATATATAAACATACTTAACTTTATACAAATAGAGATAAGCAAATTTTATTTTGTTTATAACTTAAAAAATTTTGCATTCTATTTCTGTTGTTCTTGCAGGACCGGTTAATAATCAAGACAAACACAGTGGTATAATTAACAAAAGTATGTTACAGAAGTATGCGTCTGATTCTGAGGCCATAACTGCCACAATTCGCTGGTATTTACTTCCTTCCCACCACAGTAAGATGTGGCACAAGGCCGGAAGGTGAGGAGAATCAAGCCAGTTCCCCTAAAAAAGGGGCACACTGGCCTCCTAAAAATTGCCTCGACAACACTGTCGGCATTCCCTGGTCAGGGCGCCTCAGGCAGCAAACAATAAACTTACTTCTCCCCAAAGAGGGGAGGCAAGGCCTGGGAGGGTTCATCTCCTAGGAAAACCCAGGACAGAATACCTCAGCCTGGCAGATAAAAGGCCACCGAAATGGCCCAATTCTTGCCGGACTGATTGTCGAGAACGAATCCTCGACTGGTATGTGACCGTTATCGTCACTGGTTGGCAAATGAATTCCACCAATAACTGCCACAACGTTTAGTCGTAACTGTATTTATTGTGTCCAGTTATTCTTGAAATAGGTAGATCAACTTACACCATAACAATTTCATAGTTTTTTCTAAATGTATTAATTAAAATCTATTACATCGAATGAGTTTGTCATATATTCATTAATTGAAAATAAAATGTGCCTTTTTAATGGTTGGGTGAAAATAATTAGCTTAGTCCCAAACCGCAGCTCTCCTGAACCGGTAGTTCAGATAGACATACCAAATCTCCATTAGTAATAGTATTGTTTCGGCTTCTGATAGACACCAAATAGTATTATTTCGGCTTCAGATAGATACCAAATTCCATTACTGGAGACAATACCAGGATAAGCAGAGAAAGACTGGTGTTATTTAGGATTTTTTTTTCTTCTGTTGCACATCAAAACGTGATAGTCTCGCCTACCCTATTTAATCCATAGCTGGAGGGAGGATATATGGATTCATACCTTTCCCAAGGATATTAGTAAACGTGATGTAGTAACACCTACAATACTACGATGTAACATGAAGGGTTAACAGCGCAAAAATTGACGGGGAAAATATACAACAAATAACTGTTACCAAACGCAAGAAAATTTACTTTTCTAACGGCCTGTATAATTTTACAGTGTTGAGACTTATTGTAAGATTTATCTCTGAATTTGTTATCGTCACTTTTACTTAGCCAAATGTGAATTGCACAAACAAATATTTCAAGTCTGGTCTACCCTACTATTTAACCCATAGCTCGAGGGAGAATATATGGATGCATACCTTTCCCAAGGGTATTAGTGGAAGTGATGCAGTAGCCCTGACAGAACTCGAACCCAACATGCTGAGCTCACAATTTGCCCTATAATTTTCTGTCAACACTCTTCAGAAATAAACTCCCGTACTGCTTAAAAAGAAAAGACCAGAAAGAATTTGCTCAAGAGTCATTTAATGGAAAAAATACAATATTATATTCTATTTATTTTTTTCAATTCTTAATTTTTTCATTACTTACACGCGTTTCACAGCTCAGTTAAGAAGAGTATATAGTCTTTAGTTTAACATCGCTGATCATCAGAGTAATAGTTCATTTAATAGTAATAGAAAGACATTAATCCAAGACAGAAACAGGTATTCATCTTTGTATGCTATTGTTAACCAGTAAAGCATTACCATTCTCGACCAGAGTAAGAGTCTATCAGGTGTGCACGCTGTGTGATGATGTATTGAAATGAAACCTAGCTAGTAAGGGTTGAAGACATGCGTTGCATGGAGAAAATGATATGAGAATGAGACGATGGATGTGTAATGTGAGTCATAAAGACTGGCTTAGATCTGATGACCTTAGTGGAAGATTAAATCTGGACAGTTTAGGGAGATGTGTGCAGAACAGGAGACTTTTATGGAATGACCATGTTGAGAAAATGGATGAGAGTTCTTGGATTAGTAAATGTAGAACAATTAAGGTAGCAAGTCCAATTACCAGAGGAAGGCCATGCAAAACATGGGAGGAAGTGATAAAAATGGACTTGGGAGGAAGTGATAAAAATGGACTTGGGAGGAAGTGACAAAAATGGACTTGGGAGAAAGTGACAAAAATGGACTTGGGAGAAAGTGACAAAAATGGACTTGGGAGAAAGTGACAAAAATGGACTTGGGAGAAAGTGACAAAAATGGACTTGGGAGAAAGTGATAAAAATGGACTTGGGAGCAAGTGATAAAAATGGACTTGGGAGCAAGTGATAAAAATGGACTTGGGAGCAAGTGATAAAAATGGACTTGGGAGCAAGTGATAAAAATGGACTTGGGAGCAAGTGATAAAAATGGACTTGGGAGCAAGTGATAAAAATGGACTTGGGAGCAAGTGATAAAAATGGACTTGGGAGCAAGTGATAAAAATGGACTTGGGAGCAAGTGATAAAAATGGACTTGGGAGCAAGTGATAAAAATGGACTTGAGAGAAAGAGGGATAAATGAAGACCTCCCAGAGATAGGTTAGTTTGGAAATCAATTTCTAAAAGCCATCCAATGCATGCCAGCATGTAAAATGGACGTGAAACCAATGATGATGATATTATTTTTATTGGTCTCCTTTCAGTCTCCAGAAACAATGGATACCTCTGTAAGGGTGTTTGCGCAGAGACTTTATAGTGAAACAAGAGTCGCACAATCTCCAACCACACTTCTGAAATTAGAATTTATGCAGTTACATCTTTTCTCTTCATTGCTAACTTTTTCATGTCTAAATTTCGGTTGTAAGACAAATGAAAAGAATACAGGTATTCGTCGAAATCAGAAAGTGGAAATTGAAAAAAATATATAAATAAAAAGTATGGTTATGAATTTATTTTTCCTTTTTTTGCACAACTTTTATGTGCCATTAGAAAGATTATAATCAAGATACAATGATACTAAACCTTATGCCTAGAATCCTTATTTTAAATTTGCATCAAAATTCATTACATGATTTGGATTCTAGAAAATGCCTTAAATTTAAGGCTTTCTCTTAAGGGGTTTAACGAAGAAATTATAATTCATGGAACCTTGCTTAATTCGTGTCTAATAAAAACTAAATTAAACTAAATATAGACCACATTTGGATTTGTTACACTGAGCAGCTCTGTTCCAAAATTTAAAATTATCGGTTAACTAGGAATGGATTCTGTGCATACAAATATAAACACACCTAACTTATATATATAATTTTGCTCTTTTGTGTTAGGATATTCTGTAAGAAATTTTTGGTAACCATTCCCTTCTTCCAGCCTTCAATGAAGTGTGAACAAGGTTCTTGAAAACGGCGAACTAAAATTAATATTAATAGTTTAAAATCAGGCCAACAGGGACCGCTTATCGTGTGGGGTGTTGTTGTCTGTTTCATTTCTGGTACAAATGTACCAGGAAGGAAAAATGAAATAAGAAAATAAGGAAACGAACGTATATACATATATATATATATATATATATATATATATATATATATATATATATATATATATATATATATATATGTATATACGTTCGTTTCCTTATTTTCTTATTTCTTTTTTTCCTTCCTGGTACATTTGTACCAGAAATTTTATGCAATTTTTTATCTTCATCTTTCCTTCTTTAAATTGATTGCTCTACTCAACATATTGAGCTTTACTTTATCAAGATAGATCACTTTAACGATACTTCACTTATCGTTAATTCTATTATTATTATTATATTATATATTATATATATATATATATAAGTTTATATTTTCTTGTTCACTATTGCCTCAGACAAAATATCAGCACATTTTTTTAATATTCTTTTGAGGGTCAACAGAAACATAATTAGTCAGGGGAGCGGGTAGACATTTCGAGCGATTTTTAATGTTATTATGTAGTAATTTGTCAAGGATTGTTTTCCAGTTAGCAGAGAAAGTGAGAGGAGTTGATAGAGAGGAGGAGAGAGAGATGAGGGAAGAAAGGGTTAGAGTGAGAGAGGGAGATAGTGAAAAGGATGAGAGGGAGGAGAGGGAGAGAGAGGTTTTTAAAATAAGGATGTGAAACACATTCTTTAACTCTTCTTTTTTATTGTTCATGCCTCCTGGGCAACACCGGGTAACCATGCTTGTTGTATGTATAATATTGAAGAAACTAAGATATTTTGTTGGTAGATTGGATCTGCCAAGAAATTTGACAAAAGACAGAAAACATCCATAGCTAACGCCAAACAGTGTTTAGCTAGAGAAGCAAAACTCCAAAATGGCGTCTTTCCTCTTTGGCGGGAAATCAACTGAGATCAAATTAAGAAACTGCCGATGCTAGGTGTGTGGCAACCGTCCAAAAAAAGGGGTCGAGGGTGGTCAGAGGCTTTTAACAAACGAAGTGACAAGCACAAGTGGACAATGGTCAACACATCAAAGACAATTTGGGAATTTTTCCCAAGTCTCTATGGAGCCATGAAATATCCGCTAAGTCTTCCACATACTTGTTTGGGAAGACGTTGGTGCCAGTCTGCAAAACAAAGAAAATCTTTTATTTATTCTGATGACCTTGGTGCCTTTTGGTGGAAGCTAAGAAAATAGAGAGTTATCTATAAACATGAACACAATGTTGATCCCCAAAAGTATGTAATATGTAGTTAGATAGAGATACTCGTGTATAGTGATGTAGTAAGGTGACGGTCTAGCTGTTCAGGTAAAGGAAATACTTCGGTTGTCACTCTATAGACAAATAGATTCACTAGTCATCTCTCTATTTCCTCCTCAGAAATGAAAGACATAACTACTTGATTTTTATAAGTTAACAAACATACTTATATATGTAGTTAGATGGTTTGGTTGGTTGCTTTGTTTTGTTTTACAGCACATCAACTCTTTTCGGGTTATTTAATGCCGAATCAGGTCATTTTGGTAAAAGTTTTTATGCTTCAAGTTCTTTATATCTTCAAATATTTATTCATGTGTTTGGTTTGGTTGTACGGCATATCGACCCTCCTCGGCCGGTCATTCTGGTAACAGTTCTTTATATCTTCAAATATTTATTCATAATGTTTGGTTTAGTTGTTTTCTAAAGGAAAAACGTTTTTTGTTTTTAGCTTTGCAGAAGATTAAGTTTTGCAAAGGGAAAGGAAAAAAACAATAACAATCAATGTTTGGTGCATTTTAAGTCAGGAAGCCGGTATCTTCAGACAGCCTTGTAGTTAGATGAAGATATTCCTGTATAGTAGTGAAGTGAAGGCCAGGCGATTTACTCATTCAGGTAAAAGACATAATTCAGTCCACACTCCATGGACAAATAGATTCACTAGTAATCTCTCTATTTCCTCCTCAGAAATGAAAGACATAACTACTTGATTTTTATAAGTTGACAAACGTATTTATTATGGATTTATCTATTAACATGAATGAACACAAGTAATTAATACTAATTAAATACCCGTTTATACTGGGCACAAGTCTGCAAAACATCAACAATGGTAAACAAAGGAAATCTTTTATATTTAGCAATTCAGGGTAGTACCAACGTGATAAGGTCAAAGCTATGTTGCCAGGAACTTTCGATTCCTTGCAGAGCTACTCAAGAGAGATTGCTCTGGCAACCAACTGTATTAGGGCCGCAATATGGCTAAAAGGGATCTGGTGAAAATCCAGATGACTGATCCAGCAATTGGCAATTTAAGATCGTTCTGTCCGTGTCTGGAGAATTTGTTAGGATAGGACTTGGGACCCTTCCATTAGCAAAATCCCAAAGAAACTTTCTGTCTTCTTTCTTTCCCACTTTTAAGTCTCCGTTATTCTGATGACTTTGACCCCTTTCAGAGAAAGCTAACAATTAATGAATTTATCTACGAACATGAACACAATGTTGATCCCAAAAGTATTCAATATGTGGTTAAATGGAAATATTCCTGTATGTCGGCAGTTTAACTGTTTAGGTAAAAAAATAAGCAGGCCCTCACTCTATAGACAAATAGATTCACTAGTCATCGCTCTAGTTCCTCCTAAAAAATAAGACACTACTTTCTTTTTATAAGAATAGAGTACATAATAACATGACATACATTTTTTTATCCAATTATTATACTTATACATTGTGTAACTCAGACGACATTTTTGAGGTTATTTTTAAGAGCTTATTCACTTTTCTGTGTCGTTGCTGAGTTCTCGTTTATGAATTCTCATTACTGATCTTTTAATGTGGCAGAAGCATGAAAGGCGACTTTGTTACGAGATAGGTATCCATATGACCATTGTGTATGTTCCTTTTTCCCTTGCCAGGGGGAATCTTTGCTGGTGGAAACTGATTTATATTTGTGCTTTTTCTACATATAAACACTCTTAACAAAGCACTGATGGAACAGCAAGATGAAATCACAACTTATTTTTAATAAAAAATATATGATAATGAACTAATTTTCAAGACAGAAGAGACCATTGGCAATTCAACTAAATTCTCGAAATGGATCGACAATATCTGAAATTTGTGGATCAGATTTTAAAAATGACACTCGTGTACAGATTAAAAAAAAAAAAAATCAAACTTTGTGGATTATTTTAGCAGACAAAACAAGCCTGCTTCCGTTTCCGGTGTAAGGTGTAGTTTTTCATTTTTTATTCATCATCCCTAAAGATGATGAAAGCAAGCTTCCTAAGGAAACAAAACAAATAGAACATGTATTACTCATTCATTCATACATACATGGATATATTACAACAGATTACAATGGTTGCCCCTAACATACATCAATCTAGCTAAGATCAACACCTCCTGCTACAAATACTAGCTAAAGTACTTGTTTATGCTGGGTTTCTTAAATTTTACACTTTTTGCATAACTGAAGAAATATGTTTTTACTTTAAACTAATAAAAACGATTATAAATTACTTCACCAAAACGACTGCTAGTTAAGGAATTGGAGAACCATTTAGTTTAGCAAATACAATCTAGTTTAACATTAAAATTGTTCTCTTCTTCTTCTTCTTCTTCTTCTTCTTCAGAGATACCAGTTCTTAGAAAGGGATCAAGAGAACATCTTCATTTCCTGACTCTTTACTATATAATACGATCAGATATGGCCGTCTTTTAATGACCCCCCACTCTTTTTGAGTAGTGCCACCTGCCTTTATTATCTGTGTAAGGCTCATCAGATGGTACACTATCTTCCTCTTCACTGTCTAACTACCACTGCCTCCTTTCAAATTTCCCTTTTCTTACTTCCTCTTCTTTTTTTCTTCCATCTTCCTAAGGAAACAATACAAATAGGGTACATTACTCATTCATTCATACACACATACGTGGACATATTCCAACAGACTACAATGGTTGTCCATCACATACATCAATGGGCATATGTATATTTATTAAGTATTGTAACAAGACATTTTGCCCACCGGGATGTCTGCCATGCTTAAGTTTTAAATAGCATTTTCAGTACTTAATATGTAGATTAAAAAGACACATCCAAGATAAGATACATCCACACATCTCTTTATCAGAGTCATTGGCCATCTGCTATGCTTAAGTTTAACATAACATTTTCTGTGATTTGTCATGCTTAAGTTTGAAATAACATTTTCTATGGTTTGTCATGCTTAAGTTTGAAATAATATTTTCTATGGTTTGTCATGCTGAAGTTTGAAATAATATTTTCTATGGTTTGTCATGCTGAAGTTTGAAATATTTTCTGTGATTTGTCATGCTTAAGTTTGAAATAATATTTTCCGTGGTTTGTCATGCTTAAGTTTGAAATAACATTTTCTATGGTTTGTCATGCTTAAGTTTGAAATAACATTTTCTATGGTTTGTCATGCTTAAGTTTGAAATAATATTTTCTGTGATTTGTCATGCTTAAGTTTGAAATAACATTTTCTATGGTTTGTCATGCTTAAGTTTGAAATAATATTTTCTGTGATTTGTCATGCTTAAGTTTGAAATAACATTTTCTGTGGTTTGTCATGCTTAAGTTTAAAATAATATTTTTTATCGTTTGTCATGCTTAAGTTTGAAATAACATTTTCTATGGTTTGTCATGCTTAAGTTTGAAATAATATTTTCTGTGGTTTGTCATGCTTAAGTTTGAAATAACATTTTCTATGGTTTGTCATGCTTAAGTTTGAAATAATATTTTCTGTGGTCTGTCACGCTCCATCTTCTTTACTTACTTGTAGTTGTAACAGCTATTACCCTGGTCAGGTCAAGCCGGCTTTATACCAAGCGTCTTTGACAAAAGCAGCCCACTTTTGCCGAGCCTGAGCTAAGTTGTACAATATAGCTAGACAATCCCCATTTCTTAGACGAAGACCAACTACTTGTGGGCCTGATCGTCCTAAGTCACCTTTGATTGTTGCCACCCAAGTCCAACCCCTCCTCTGTATGGTAGTGTCAGAGCTATGCTGTCAGGAACTTTGGTTTCTGGTAGGGCTGTAGACCCATATACCGACCCTCGACAATCGCTTACCCCAATTCTTGTGTGCCGTGGTTTTCTTCTCCATTCATCTTCTTCTTCTTCTTGTTCTGGACGTGTCGTCCAGGCGATCGCCGAGGTAATGTGCACTGGTTTACAAGTTGAACAAAATAAAACAGTGCAAACTCACAAAAGAAAACACTAAATCAGACACATTGTGTTTAAGCCAGTTGTACTCTAGTTGTGTGTGATACCGAAAGGAACCCTCAAAAACTGTCCGTTGATATCGTCCTGTCTGGGCATCAATACTCGTCCCTCATCAGCTCCACTCATCACTGCTCGTCTACTCCGAGCTGCTCTTGCCAGTTTGACTCCCATCTGATCGTCTCCTCTCTGAGTGCTAACTGCCCATAACTCGTCAACTGCCTTAAACTAACGTAAACTCCTAAATATATTTAGTCATACCGGAAATCCTATGTCCGGTCTTTTGTCTCCTCAGCCACTCCCCAGCTGACTACCCATCCTATTTTGCGATCGCCTTTGTGCGACTTGGTGAATTATTTTCTCGGCTCTGGAGGATGGGGGGCAGTCCATAGTATCACAGGGTCACTCAAGGCAGATTGGTCTGGCACCAAGCAGTATTAGAGCCGTAACCTGACTAAAGGAATCGTGGTGAAACTCCAGGAGGTGATGGTCCCAGCAACTGGAGATTTCGGATCGTTCTGTCCCTGTGTCTGTTAAGAATCTACAGCAAATAGAACATTCGCTAGGGTACGGCTTCAGGCACTTACCATTAACAAACTCCCAAAGAAACTTTCTTCATCTTTCGTTTTCACACTCCTATGTTTGTTATTAATTTGACTTCAGTCAAAGTCACACTGCGCTCACTGACAAATTTTTAGCCTTCTAAACTGTTGTGATCCTGTTAGGGGCCGAAATAAAGACACGGAAACACGGGGTTACAGGAACAAAGATATATTATTGAAGAAAAATAATATATATACAAGAAGTGGTATTCTGTACTGCCAGTATAGAACTGGAGTGGAAGAAGTCAGTGAGTTGGAATGCTTCTCGCATTTTATTATGGATGGACGAGTCCATTTGTTCTTCGTACAGGTATGGCAGCATAACATAAACGAATATTAGTAGTGTATATAGGCTGAAGCAAACAATGAATGCGCCTTTTCAAGATTTAAAATTGCAGACAAGGTGAAGCAGTGTTGCTCATCCGCTTAAGGTAAGTCATTAAGATTGTTCAGTTTGTATGAAAGGAAGACAGAAAACTTGAAGGTATCCCTCGTCAGTGTCCATCAAGCCACTTGTGTTCCTGCATTGCACAATAATTAAAATAATCCAACAGTAATTCAAGTGGTTGCAGATATGCAGTGCATCTGCTCTCTTCCCGCTCACAAGAAAACTGCATTATTTTCAAACTGCAGATTAACATCTGCAACTGTCTGGCGAGAAGATTTACATAAGCAGATTAATGATAATCATCTTTGCATAATATCATAACCCTAACCCTTACTGGCCTAAGTCTCTAATGATAGGCTTTTTCATACCTACCTAAAATTACCTTAAATTTTTGAAAAGGTTCAACTTTGACCTAAGGAATCTGCAATTACTCATTTCAGACTCTACATAGAAAGTTGTTTAGCTTAAACAAATTGACATCTTTTGTGCCATTTACTCAATTTCCTTATGTGGTAAGAGAGATAGATTATCCTTAACATAAGGGGTTATATTGTGATTATTTCTCTGTATCTTTCTCTCTATCATATATATATATATATATATATATATATATATAGAGAGAGAGAGATACACAAATATATGTATACATATAGATACACAAATATATGTATACATATAGATACACATACAGTGACTGTGGGTGTGTGTGTATATATGTATATATATATATATATAGAGAGAGAGAGATACACAAATATATGTATACATATAGATACACAAATATATGTATACATATAGATACACATACAGTGACTGTGGGTGTGTGTGTATATATGTATATATATATATATATATATATAGAGAGAGAGAGAGATACACAAATATATGTATACATATAGATACACAAATATATATATACATATAGATACACATACAGTGACTGTGGGTGTGTGTGTATATATGTATATATATATATATATATATATATATATATATATATATATATAGACAAACTCTTTAGAACCAGAGCATCTAGTATGGGCGTGGTAGAGGCGGTAGCAACAAAGTAGCGTAAGAGCTATTCCATCTGGAACTCTGGTTGCAGGCAAGTCTGGCAGTATTATATATATATATATATATATATATATATATATATATATATATATATATATATATATATATATATATATCTCAGCTCATTTAGATTTTACCTTGTTACCAAAAAAAAGTTAGCTATGCGTATACGATTCTATATACAGGATCCACTCATAAATTAATTTAACTGATCAGTATGAATTTTGGAACACAGCAGCTAGGAGTAAGGAGTGGTAATGTGGGCTATATCTAGTTTAATTAAGTTTTATTCAAAGAGGGTAAAAGGGGGTGGAAGCCCATCATGAAAATTCAGATAAGTCTGATTTTTGTGAAATTTTAACAATAGATATTAGACATCAATTAATAAATATTCCCATAATTTCAGTTTCTTTGGAGTATATTAAGGGGGTTTTGGGGACATATGGTGACAGCATCCCACTTGAAAATTCAAATATTTCAGATTTGAATTGAATTAGAATTTGATCCATAGTAATAAGACACTAATTAAGCAAGATTTCCTGAATTTTAATTTCTTCTTAAGACTCTTTACGCTTAAGCTTTAAATTTTAGACATTTTCTAGAATCAAAATCATGTAATGGATTTTGATCAAAATTTGAATAAGGATTCTAGACATAACATTTAGTGTTTCGGAATTTTTGAGATGAGGGTTGATGATTTGTAGAATTTGGTATATTCGAACTACTGTTCTCATCTTGGGTGTAACCTCTGACCTTCTTCAGGTGTACCTTGTCGAACTCGGGAATCTTTCTGTCGAACTCGGGAATCTGGACGGAATTTCGAATGGAACCCTTTATTAAATCCACGGAGTAGCATGCTCTCGTTCTTCAGTAATTCTTTGTATCGCCCGCACTGAGGATTGAACCTTCAAGCCTCAGATGACTATCGCTTGTAACTGAATTTTACTTAGTACTATATCCACTGTGCGGACAATTCAAATATGAATTTTGGGAGTCTTAAACCTATTCTTATTTTAATGTGCAATCTTACTACTTACGTAAAGGGTTCCGTTCAAAATTCCGTCCAGATTCCTGAGTTTGACAGAAATATTCCCGAGTTTGAAAAGATACACCTGAAGAAGGCCGGAGGTTACAACGGTCGAAACGTTGTGATAATAACACTCAAGATGAGAACAGTAGTCTGAATAATCCCAATTATACAAATTATCACTTTTCATCTAAAAAATTCAGAAACATAACGATTAATGTAGTTTTACAATAATATTGTGGGGTCTGCGTTCACACCAAACATCCATAAACAGCAAACACAGCATTTTCAATTATTTTATTTATAGCTTGAAAATTAAAGAAATGAAATAAAATAATAATAATAATAATAATAATATGGGGTTCAGGGCTGGGAGCAAAAGTACACACGGTTCCTTATTAATTCCTAGAATATGCCGGATGTTCCTGCTGGTTTAATCACAATCAGAGGGATAACGTATTCTACCTGAGGCTTCCACACTTCAACAAGCGAACCACCACTGCTATTCCACAGCTTATCCGGAGAGAAGGATTGCAAATACAACTTGCACACTCAGAACCTTCTCCGAAGAGAATGCGATCCAAACTACGACACTCACATACAATACATGCACACTCCCCAACTGCTCCATCAACAACACAGCAATGTGCATGAGATCATATGTGGTCTATAAGGTCGCCTGCAAAGTTTGTGTGGATCCTACATTGAAAGTGAACTCCTATTCTAAAGTCTAAAATAATTTTATTTATTTTTAAAAACCTTTCCAAGTATTTCCAGGGTGCTGACATGTAATCACACAGAATAATAGAATCTCATTTTTATTTTCATTATTACAAAGAATTATAACTTACAGACTTTCATTCATTGAATGGCTCTCACCTAAAGGAAGCCCCCTTCTTTAATAGGCTCCTAGGACTGACTTTCACTCCAGACCTTAAATGGAAAACTTATATCAAATCTGTTGCTAAGGTCGCTGGAAAAATGGTTGGATCATTCTACCGCTCCAGAAAGTACCTCACTTCTGACGCAATCCTCTACCTGTATAAGAGCCAGATCCATTCTAAGATGGAGTACTGCTCCCATATCTGGGGAGGTTCTGCTCGGAGCACTCTTTCTGGCCTTGACAGAGTACACAACCGACTTTGCAATCTAGTGGGGGGAAGATCTATTCTCTTACCTACAACCTCTTTCACACAGAAGAGATGTTGCTAATCTCTCTCTGCTGTATCATTATGTTTATGGTAAGTGCTCGACTGAGTTCTAATTCCTGGTCCCCCCTCCCTGTAAAACATTCACAGCAAGAACTCGCCTAGATACAACAGTAACAAAGCTCCTTTCCTTTCTCTGTACCAAAAACAAGACGAAGCTTCCATGAACAAAGTTTCTTTCCTAGAACATCCCATCTATGGAACAAAATACGATGAGGCTGCTTCCCAACCGACTAGAATATGGTTGTCTTCAAGTCTAATGTAAACAAATACTTGTTGAGCCGTTCTTTTGGATAATCAAGTCCTCTTAAGTAATCTTCTGCCCATTCTACCTACAGTTTCCAATCCTCTCATCCAATCAACATTCTTATCCTTATCCTTGAGTGCCCCCTGGCCTAGATAAGTGGTGACCCAACAGTAAAAAAAAAAGACAACAATGGCATATATGTAAACTTCGTTCTTTTTAGCTTAGTTTCTCTGCTAATTTTGTTGTTATTGTTGTTGCCAAATTTTCTCACAACTCACTGTTTTATTTTTTTCGGCCTTGTATTTCTATCTTATACATTTTGTATTATTAGACTAGGCTAGTGTTCAGGAGGGATGGAGAACAATCACAGGTTATTTGGGTAATCCCTATCTATAATATCTGATTTGTATATTTAAATGCGTGTAGAGATTAGTCCCTATTTACCCCCCCCCCCCCACAAGGGCAGAGTTAGACAAAAGGTCAGTTTTTAATGTGGGGGAAAATCCAGCTCCCCAAAGATGGGGCACTCTGGATTGGGAGAAAAATAAAATTTGACCGAAAACAGAAAAGATAAAGTGCAGTATCAGAACAGATACTACACTTTGCTCCTAACCAAAAGGCCAAGCAAGTCCTATGCATTTTATTCATCTCCCTCCCATGGCAGAAGATTAGATACAAGGTCAGGACGGTAGAATTTTAAAATTCAGCCCCCTAGAGGAGTAGCACTCTGGCCAAACAAAAAATTAGCTGGGCAGCCCTGTCGGCATTCCCCGGTGGGAGCACCTCAGACTATTAGCAAAAAACGAGCGAGAAGATAAAGCCTGGGAAGGTGGACCCCCTAGAGCTGCACAGAACTATACTTGAGACTGGCAAAGAACAAGGCCACACCAGCTACAGCGTGCACAAGATTTTGTCCGTCTGATTTTGGTATGTGCGTGTAGAGATTATTTAAACTGGAATTTACATATGGTAATATAGGGTTCAGGGCTGGGAGAAGAGTACACAGGGGTCCTAATTAATTCTCAGGATATGCCGGATGTTCCTGCTAGTCACTGATAAAACCATTGATTGTATGATGCAAGGGTTCATCTACTCGAGCTTAACAGCAAGCGGGTTTACATTTCCGTACAACCCAACAGACGGATACTCTAAAACAAATACAAATCTGTTTGTTCCCCCAAAATTTTCACATGGCCATTTTTAACCTGATAGCGGGATTGAAGCAGCACTGATTTTTTTTTGGGGGGGGGGGGGGGGCAGAGGAAACGAAATCCCGCCCTGTCTGCTTGTAACAGAATTTTGCAGCTGTTAGACTGGGGCGCTATCTGTCATCTTGGCCCCTTTTCAACAGCACCCATACCCCCTAATCCTTCACCTACACCTGCTAAAGTCAAAATATCTGGCAATCGAATTAGTGTTCTTTTAAACCAAAGGTAAATACAATACACACACACACACACACACACCCAATAAAGGTCTTATGTACGACATGAAAAGAAACTGGAATCTCAGGAAGATCTCTATCATTCCAGTAATTATAGGAGCAACCGAGCTTATGAAAAAGAATTTCAAAAACTACCTGGCGAATATACCCAGTGAACCAAGTGCAAGAGAGATACAAACAATTGCGCTTAAAGGAACGGTTATACTCCTAAAACGATCTCTCGGTTCGAGTTTCTGAAATAGCGGGTGAATGTCTGGCATCCCTAGCAAGAACAAAAAAAAAAAGAGAAAATTGAAAAAAAAAAGAAAAAATAGATATATCCTCCATTCTATAATAAAGACCAATGGGTATTGTATCAGTAGGAACGAACATATACTATACTGGCCCCCAAAAAGATGAGGTAATACCTGGGGGAGATCTCCCATAAAAGGAGAAGGAAATGCCTGTGAGTATTGCATCATGGCAACAGAACAGCTACTACATTACTCCCTCCTCTATAGGATGATGTAATACCTGGGAAAAACAGGAGGAGGTAATTCCTGGGAGAACGGTCTTATGGCAACTACTTCCATTAAAAGATAATACAATAATAGATTAAATAATTTTCTTTTTATTCATTTAAAAATGCCTAGCCATAAAAAACATTATTTTAATGGTTCAAAGATCAAAGTGTTGTATCTGTTTTCAGCATCCCGGTGACACCAAACGTTTTTCTATCAACGATTATTTCAAAATATTCTGTTGTATTATAGAATTAAATAAGCACAACCTTTTTTCATGTTAATATAGTTAGGATAATGGAGAAAACTTTCACATTTATTCATTTATATATATATATATATAAATGAATAAATGCGAAGGTTTTCGCCATTATCCTAACTATATTAACATCAAAAAAGTCTGTGACAGCTCATAGCCAGAAACATATCTATATCTTCATTATGCACGCAAAAATAATTTATAAAAAAATTAATAAATTAAAAAATATATATAAAAAATTGATGACACGTCCGATTAAGGGCGAATGAATGCAGTCCTCTGCATATTCTTAAACCGCTCAGAGAGCAAAAAATAATAAAGGCACCGGTAAACACACCGGTGCCCTATCGCTAGTAAAAACAATAGCAAAACAATAAATCTACGTAACATCATAGGCGATAAAAAGTCGTGCATAAAATGTGATGGGGTATTCTCGGCTTGTGGTAAAACGCTAGACTACAGATATTTACATCAAGGGTTCGATTCCTGCCCAGGTAGTCATGCTGATGACGGCTCATAGCCAGAAACACATGTCCATGTCTTTCTTTTATGCAAGCAAAAATTAATTTATAAAAAAAATGAACATATATATATATATATATATATATATATATATATATATATATATATATATATACATATATACTAGCCGTCCTTACCCGGCGTTGCCCAGGATTATTTTTTACTTTCATTAATAATTTACGTGGCTGAAAAAATGTACAAAAGATTTTGTGTCTTTAAAAAAAGTGAAAAGTCGACCAAAGAAAGGGAAGTAACTCTGTATTAATAAATCATTTTTTGTCTGTTTTTTTTTTAGCCCGATTTGATCGGCCAATTTTAAACCAACTCCAATGCCTAAAACAATACATTTGTACTAACTCCAACTCTATGCCCCTGTTTAAAGTTCAGGATAATTGTTGGTTCGAAATAAACTGTGCATAATAGGAACACAATAGTCGATATAATCTTACAAGTAAGAACGCCATAATATTTTCGTCATCAACAAATGGACACTGATTATTTTAGGATCGAAAGAAATAGAAAGAATTTCTCCAGGAGAAATACACACGGGAAAAGTAAGAAAATGCATAATTATTTCAAGAACCATGTTCAATCCATTTTCTATAATTCTACTTTGACATTCGTCCTTCCCTACGCTCACAACATTTGGAAAGCCAATTGACGCAAAAGCAGGAATTGATTGCATTAGCCGATTCCACGGAGATAATATCTATCAGCCTATCATGTAGAAACAACGATATACTTATCAATCTGTGCCTTTACCAATGAAAATGTTATTTAAAACCGACAGAACCTCTTATAGCGATTTTTGGACGCATCTAAAAATGATATTCGAAACTTAAGCGTGACAAACCACAGAAAATGTTCTTTTAAACTTAAGCGTAGCAGCAGACCACAGAAAAGTTTATTTCAAACTTAAGTGTGACAGACCACAGAAAAGTTTATTTCAAACTTAAGCGTGACAGACCACAGAAAAGTTTATTTCAAACTTAAGTGTGACAGACCACAGAAAAGTTTATTTCAAACTTAAGTGTGACAGACCACAGAAAAGTTTATTTCAAACTTAAGTGTGGCAGACCACAGAAAAGTTTATTTCAAACTTAAGTGTGACAAACCACAGAAAAGTTTATTTCAAACTTAAGCGTGACAGACCACAGAAAAGTTTATTTCAAACTTAAGTGTGACAAACCACAGAAAAGTTTATTTCAAACTTAAGCGTGACAAACCACAGAAAAGTTTATTTCAAACTTAAACGTGACAGACCACAGAAAAGTTTATTTCAAACTTAAACGTGACAGACCACAGAAAAGTTTATTTCAAACTTAAGCGTGACAGACCACAGAAAAGTTTATTTCAAACTTAAGTGTGACAGACCACAGAAAAGTTTATTTCAAACTTAAGCGTGACAGACGAACAATGACTCTGATAGAGATACTTGGATGTATCTTATCAACATATTTAGTACTGATATGCTATTTAAAACTTAAGCATGGCAGACCTCCTGGTGGACATAGTTTTTTTGTAAAAATGCTTAATAGATAGGTATACATATTTCCACTGATGTATGTTATTGACAACCACTGTAATCTGTTGTAAATATGCCAATGTATGTATAAATGAA